>OY856409.1:1761454452-1761471952 GCA_963693085.1 Alisma plantago-aquatica
ATCACACTTGCTTATTACAATATGACTATCCATATTACAAAAGTGTCACTTACATTATGGTTGCCTCTTGCCTATTACAATGTATTATAGATGACACTTGGTTATTACAGGTCAGAGGATCTGTATTGTACACATTACTAGTTGAAATTCACTTTAATTTTGTGGCTTCTTTTGTACCTACACATGCTTTTATCTAACAAAGAACAAATCCAAAATACAGTTCTATAGCATAAACTTATTATCCATATAGAACTAAATATGCTAAGTTAATCTCACTCGCTATCTTTAGGTTGAAATAAGTCGCATAAAACCACCACCCGGCTAGTGGGAGGGTCACATCTGTCGACACACAAACAATATTTCTAACAACAGAGAGCTAGCTAGTCAAGATGGTGATGATCCTGGTACCACTTTGTGGAGCTAGTCATTGTTAGTCGTAATAGGGTACAAACCGCGATGTAAGCCGTAAACAGTAAATATTTTACCAGAGATACGCTGAGGCGTGCAGAGAGCACTGTCCTTAAGAGTATTTCAGCGGTACCCGACGGCGAGTGCCTGTGCGACAGTCTCCGACGCGGCTACTCTCCCAGGATCCAACAACGTTTGCCGATGTGAAGCGCGCACACGCAGTCACGGCGACGAGCGAAAGGCGATTGATCATTCTTCTAGTGGACTGACAACAGGCGAAGAAGAAGAAAGTGAGAGATATTGTGCAACTGTATCAAACGACAGCGAGAAACAAAGATAAATAGAAAAGAAAGGTGAGCGAAGATATGTGTTGCGGTTGCAAACCAGGCCGCCGTTTGGAAGCATCCAAACAAAGAGGTGCGTCGAAAGGATGCGGCAAACGTCTCTATTTGGTTCAGTGAACCGAAGAGCAAAACCAAGCTGGGGCCGCGCCCGCACAAGGGGCTCCGGGAGGCCGGATTTGCACCCCCTGCGCACGGGATGCGACATGCGCCGACGTGCCCGATTAAAGGGTTTCCAGACCGGGTCGGCCCAAACCCCGTTGGCAAGGCTCACCATGCGCGTGCGTAGGGCCTATCCCCTTTCATTCCTCAACTGTACTATGGACAAGGGTCAATATATAAGGAGGAGGGAAGTCTCCACCACAAGCAATATGGGACTAAACCTTTTGCCTTTTGGTTTGAAATACAACAAAGAAGTATAATAATCCCTCACTATTTCAAAACAAACAATAAAAAAAACCGAGTTGACCACTGGAAGAACTTAAATCAATGACATGCATAAGCTTTGGTAGAACTGAGTTCTTTGAACTAAAGCATAGAGTATATGTACGTAATCTATGGAAGATTGGTAGAACTATGTTCTTGAACCAATTCCTCCTTTATCTGATTAGAGGTATATTACTCACATGACATTCATAAAATCAATTATCTTTCTTATGGATTGGCGCCTTTAGGCCATGCGCCTACTGGGAAAATTTATGAATGCTCTAGAGATCTGCCCAAATCACAACAGGAGCGGCCCCACTCCACACTCATATAGTTGGACTTTCATCAAGCATATATTACAGTATATACACCACCATTAATGGCTATGAAATCCATTAAGAAATATATTCAACTGAATCATTGCAAATTGTTGTTTACATCATAAGAATGAGATACATGTATTACAACACATTGAGTCATCCAGTGACTTCATTTTTCCCATTGAACCTTCTTCCCGGGATCACCGTTCATGAAGGTTGGGTGTCCATCACTTCGACTTCTGGTATGGGCATAGTCCCATTCTCCTCGATGTATCGCTCACTAGTCATTGACTTAATGGCTTTGTCAGAGGATCGGCCAAGTTTAATTCTGACTTAACATAATCCATTGAGATTATGCTATCACATACAAGCTGCCTCACAATATTGTGACGTAGACGAATATGCCTACTCTTCGCATTGTAAACTTTGTTTTTAGCTCTTGCTATGGCAACTTGATTATCACAGTGTATAAACACTGGTGGAGATGGTTTCTCCCAAATGGGAAGATCCATTAGAACATGTCTTAGCCATTCGGCTTCAGTTCCAGCCTTTTCTAAGGCAATAAACTCAGATTCCATAGTGGAACGAGCTATACATGTTTGCTTGGAGGATTTACAAGACACAGCACCTCCACCCATAGTGAAGATGTAACCACTTGTAGATTTCAATTCATCTGAATCAGAAATCCAATTGGCATCACAATTTCCTTCTAGCACAGTTGGAGATCCACAAAAAATCAATCCATGATTAATTGTGCCTTTAAGGTATCTTAAAACCCTATGTAGAGCATCCCAATGATCCTTATTAGGATTTTGAGTGTATCTACTTAGCCTGCGTTTGGCACGGGGCCGAAACCCGGTTTCGTGTTGTCTTTTAGTGCCAACCCTACCAAACAATTGTCGGTTTGAGGCTGATTCGTGTTTGGTTCGCAACCCTGAAAATCCTCCGTTATGGGATAACAGAACCCCCCAACCCGGGTTGTCCCAGTCCCACGAGGGGCGGGATTCCGGTTCACAAACTAGTTTTGGCGATCTGATCCTCTCCTCACCCCACACCCATCCCGACATTCTTCGCCTTTCCCCTCTACCTGCTCTATCTTCTGCTCTGTGGTCTATGCTCTCTTCTCTCCCGAGACCTCCTCTCCCGAGACCTCGAGACGACCTCGTCATTACTATTATCGCCATTAATAAAGCTGACCCATGATTTCCAGCGGTCGTTTCCAGCGGCAAAGCCATACCAGGCGACTGGCGTACGCCAAACCCTGCCCAGTGGAGTTGGCGGAATACCAGGTCAATCAAATGGCAAAGCTGTGGTGGCTTGTCTGCAAGCGCCGAGCTACTCTGACAGTCTACATGCGGACAAGGAACCCTCCTGAGTTGTCAACTCGCATCAAAGCACCCCATTTCACCATGTACAAGCCGTGCAGTAAACCCTAGGAAGGGCAACCACTATCGCGCTTGGTATATAGTTCTACACTTCATCAGCGATCTCGTCACTTTTCACCTTCGAACCCTCCACACAGTCTTCTGTTCCACCGCCGCTGCTGATCCCCTGTTGTGGGAAGTCGCCGACCTACTTGCAAGGTAGGTATCCGCCGCCCCTTTTCAGTAACATTGTAAAATTGGTATATGTCTCGCCGACCTGCTTGCAACGTTTGTCTCCGCCACCCCTTTTCAGTAACATTGCAAGGTTTGTCTCCTCCGACCTGCTTTCAAAGTACCTCGTAATTACACTAATTTTTGGGACAAAATGGTATCTTCGACTTCCATTGTCAAAAAGGCTACAAGGAGCCAGCTTGAATGAACTGAAAAAATGTGAGCCTCAAAGCTACTGTGCGCGTTTCTAATCTCGTGAGATTCAAAAATTAATGTAATTCTTGAGCGTGGTGATGATGATAGAAAATACCTTAGGACCTGTATGAATGAACTCAAAAATTATTCCAGTCTAGAATCTCGATTTCAATCATGCACATATCAGCTATAATTGCTATACTACTTAATAATCCTTCCCATGTTTAATTTTATGGGATTATAGAAGTATGCTGCCAAATATGCCCTTAGCTCCTTATAGTGCATTGCTTAGCTTCTCTGTATATTACCTTCTATATATCAGGACACATGCTCCTGATTAGCTAATTAGTGATCTATTTGCACTGTATGAGCAGAACTGCTCAATCTTTTACTCAAATCTTATGTTCAAATTGGATTGATGTGAATGCTTGTAGAAGTGTTGAGTAACTCAAACCTTATGTCATGTTAGATTATTATTTCAAAATTATAATAAAGGTAACTCAAACCACCAAATATAGGGCAGTTTTGATCATTGGATGATGAGTTCCATGCATGGAGGTTTACTATTCAACTCCCCTTGTCTTGTTAGTGGTGGGTAGAATGTGAGCCTTACTCGATTATTGAACTTCTTCTAATTTGGATAGGTAGTATGGGCAAGATTGGACTAAAAATTCTTAGATCAACTAGAGATTTTAATCAGTGTCTGGATTGTTAGTAAACATGCTTTTAACATACTGTGTACATCTTAACTATGATTCTATTTTGTATACAACTGTATCTTATTCAAAACATGTTTCTTTTTGTTCAAATAATAAGATTGTCCATTTAGTGTATATGCAAATAATATTTTATTGTCAAACAATATTAGTTATTTTAATTAAATATCATCAATACTGTCCTCAAACTCAGGCTAATACCATTATAAAAATTGACTTACTTTTTAATATGCAAGTAGTTTCTTACTTTGGACCGAATTTGGCAACACTTTTTTGTTCACCTGCAACTTGTCAACAACATGTTCGGTTAGGAAAACACTCAACCACTAGAATTAGTGTAGTTTTAAGCTTGGTTTGTACACCCACCTAGTGATTACTATCATCACTCACTAAATTGGGATCTCCTTGAATCATGATAGTGTATCATGTGATATAGTTTGCCTGTGTAGAGATTGATACTATTCCAACTATCAAAAGTAATATTTTTGGTTTTTCTTTTCCTTATATATATGGTTGTATCATTGTAGGCCCATCTTGTTTCACATATCTAATTACACAAGAGTAAGAAAAAATAGAGTGAAAAAAAATGAATCAAACTATATACATGACTAAAATCATAGCAAACAAATTTTGTTTGACTTTTCTCAAAATGCTATGGGTTTCTCAATAGAAGTTGAATGCATTCTCATTCACAAACACATTGTGGTTTCATTTTTTTGTAAGATCACTTTCTCGTCATGGTGAAGAATCCTATTTTTTGGTTCTTTATTTTACACACTGGAGCATACTCGACATGGCCCTCACTTTGACATTTATAGCTGTGATCAAAACAAATGCACACAAGATACTGCCTTGGATGGAGAAAAGACATGTAACATTAATACTATTTGTTTAAAAAATAATATTAATGAGTATCATATCTTTATTTTACACACTGGAGCATACTCGACAGTCCAGAATCTCGATTTCAATCATGCACATATCAACTATAATTCCTATACTGCTTAAAAATCCTTCCCATGTTTAATTTTCTGGGATTATAGAAGTATGATGCCAAATATGCCCTTAGCTCCTTATAGTGCATTGTTTAGCTTCTCTATATATTACCTTCTATATATTAGGACACATGCTCCTGATTAGCTAATTAGTGATCTGTTTGCACTGTATGAGCAGAACTGCTCAATCTTTTACTCGAATCTTATGTTCAAATTGGATTGCTGTGAATGCTTGTAGAAGTGTTGAGTTTTAAGGAGTTCGAGTACAAGCTTATTTATATTGTCAACTTATATGAGAACCCTACTGTCCATTACATCATAATAACCTTAGCCATGAAAAGAAAACTATATGGCGGCAATTGTGCAAATTGTGGTTGTTGTGCTAGGGTTGTGATACATCAGACATATACCAATATTTTTACAATGTTACTATTGTACACACTATTGATATAGCAGACATATATCAATATTTTTACAATGTTACTATTGTACACACTATTGATATAGCAGACATATATCAATATTTTAAAATTCTTATCTGTAATTGTACATGTTAATATTTTATTTTGTGAAAGATGGACTTGTGGTCAATTGCATAGACTTCATTCATGCAGTTTGGGTCAAATTTATGAGCTTATGTCATGAATCATATCATCTCTAGTACCAAGAAAAAATCATGATCATGTTTATAATAAAAATATATATACATCTGAAATTATAGTTAGTATGGGTAATTTTGTGATATATGTTAGTGTAGGGATATATGTTAGTATAGGGATATATAGTTAGTATACATATATATACTTCAAATTCAGTTGTGTTGTGAGGTTAGTACTTTTTTACCAGTTAGTATAGGAATTTTGTGATATATATGGATATATACTTCAAATGCCAGTTCTGTTGTGAAACAATTATGCTTTCTGATATATGTTAGCTTGAATGAATGATTTTAATGTTAGCTTGAATGAATGATTTTAATGTTCGCTTGAATGAATGATTTTATTCTTCATGTAGACCAAAATGTACACCCATTAGTATCTGCTGATTATATTGCAAATAATACAACTATTTCGGCTAATCTGTGTTCCCTATGAATTTCTTGTATGTACCGTCGCTGACCCTGTCGCTGGCCGTGCAACTCGCTTCAGCCTTCACTTGGGCTTACCAGGTATATCTCATGAGCAATACGAACACGTTTAATGTGAATGCCATGCTGAATGCTTGCTATTTATGTAGTTTTCCTATAATGAACATATTTGATGATGCGTTTGCTACAACCATTTCAAATTTAACAACAATTTAAAATTTGTTGTACAAATTCTTGATCTTATGACTGGTCCGGGTAATGAATCTTGTCTTAGCCTACTTCAATACAAGTTATTGCTTTCAACTGCGTAGTCTCATACTAGGTTCGTATAATGGTTTCATTTAAACACCCACACTACATTGATATATCGCAGTGTCATTGCTACTATGGCTGCACCCGACTCGAGGTTCCGTATTATATGGTCGAAAGAGTTGGATGAGGCTCTAGTTGCGGCATTGAGGAGACAATATGACATGGGTAGGTGCGTCGATGGAATATTTACTAGGGACGCATGGAGGGAGATGCTACGCGATTGGCATATCAGGATGGGGAGGAACGAGGGTACATTGGATCAGTTAAAAACTCGGTGGAAGAACCTCAGGAGAGACTATGCAAAGATAAAACTGGTAACCAACAAAAGTGGTGTTGGATGGGATGACAGCATGCACAAGCCAATATTGTCTGACACCCCGGAGTGGAGGGAGGCACTTGCGGTATGTCTAATAATATATACTCCCCTGACTATTATATATTAAATTAAACTTGTTAATATTGACCTTATCAGTAGTTGTCCCCGATTTTAGGCAAACAGGGAACTAGCGAGATTGATCAACAGACCATTCTACCACTACTACGACGTCGAGCTGATGGGGGGGAGGAACATAGCTAGGGGCCATCATGCAATATCCTCAACCGATAGACAACCTCCTTCTGATGTTACATCTGAAGATGATGTTGCTGTTGACCTAGATGCATCTGATTCATTTGTCAGCCCAGAACCAACTGGTCCAACCGGTTTCACTGAAGACGTGGTTAATTCTGGGACGCAAAGTGAGGATACCAATGGCGGATCACACAACCAAGGTGTTGGTGTAAGGACTCCCACCACGATCAGACGTAGGAAGCGAGCGTCAAGCTCACAGGACAGTTGTGTCCTGTCTAATGATGTTGTGTCCGAATTCACAAAGGTGTTTTCTAAGGTACATGAGATGGGCAGCAGAATTGCTGCTAGGTGTAGTGATAAAGACGAATACCAAACCATTTTGCACCACTTTCATGCAACCTACCCTGACACCCCTGTCCCAGTTTTTACCACTCTTGTGCACGCCATAAAATATCCAGCTAACTGTAACATTTACCTAAGCCTTATGGACACCCCACAAAAAATTACCATTTGGTTGCAAAACTTGTGGGAAATGAAGAACACAACTTCTGCATGACAATCACCCTTCACGCCACAATCTCCACCGTAATTTTGAGGTTGACTAATTTAATAAGTATATCTGTATCCTGCCTTTTATTTGATGAACTTTATCAGAAGTTGTTGTTGTACTATTTTATTCTGTTGGGAACAAGCTCTGAACTATAGTACTATGTAATGATTTATCTTGTTATTTGCTATTTGGTCAGTATTTGCTATTTTGTCGCTATAGCCCTAATTTCATTTCTGCAATATCTCGATATTTCCCTGATGCGGATAATCACTTTTAATTATAGACATGATGGCTGGTATGCATCCATATGAAACAACTGATGACATTATACAACTACTGCATCTTATGTCTGTTCCAGCTTATGACATTGCTAACGCAATATCCTACCAAATAGCCGACCAAATTTCCCACATTATCATGCCAAATTCAGACGCCTCAACCACACACCAACCAATACCGAGATCGGTTAGTATTAGGAGCGGCCATCAAAAGGTTTTAGAAATAATAACCGGCCATGAAAGGAGGGCATACGATTTGTACCGTATGCTACCCAACACAGTTTTAGCCTTTGTTGACAAACTTGAGGACCGAGGTTTGTTGAAAAGTACCAGAGGTGTGTCATCAGTGGAGGCAGTTTGCTACTTCCTTCAGATGGTTGGCCATGGCCATACCAACCGTGTTCTTGTTGAGGACTACATTCACAGTGGTGAGACCATAAGTAGAAAGTTTAACGAGGTGTTGGATGCAGTGTGTGCTTTGTGCAACGAATATATTATCATGCCAACTGCATCCACAACTCCGCACTGCCGCATCGGCGAGAGTCCAAGATTTTACCCTTACTTCAAGGTATGACCATCACTTAGTTGACCATTGTCCATTCCATTGTTAATATAACCACTATCGTCATCATTGAGTTTGGTATTTACTTGCGTATTTCTTATATACTTGTCTTAGGATGCCATTGGGGCAATTGACGGGACACACATCCCCATTTTGGTGAAGCGCGAAAAGCAGAACCGATATAGAAATAGAAAAGGGAATGTTTCCATGAATGTCATGGCTGCAGTCGACTTCTCAATGGAGTTTACATATATCATGACTGGTTGGGAGGGATCTGCTACTAACCAAAGGGTACTTCAGGCAGCTACAACCACAGGTGGGTTCAAAGTACCCACTGGGAAGTACTATCTTGTTGATGCAGGGTACGCCAACACCAGGCAATTTCTTGCACCATATCGAAACGTTGCTTACCATATAGCAGAGTATCGGGGTAATAGAGGCTCATACACAAGCAAAAAGGAAATGTTCAACCACCGACATCCTCAACTCTGTAACGTTGTCGAGCAAGCCTTTGGTGTGTTGAAGAAGAGGTTTTCCTACTTTCGTAAAGGAGCAACTTTTCCCGTGCAGTCTCAGTCTCAGATTGTAATGGCTTGTTGTATCGTTCACAATTTTATCCGACGCCAAAATGATGGCGATCCTATGATGGACGAAAACTTGGATGAGACTCATACTACCACTGACATCTCGAACGAATTGAGTTCTCTGCAACAAACAAGCCAGGCCGATGCTAGAGAGGGAAATGTCTTGCGCGAAACTGTTGCCAATTCTATGTGGGCAAATCAGTGATTTATACATTTGTTTTCTAACTTGTAGACATTGAAACATGTTTCACTTACTCCCTTTTTTGTGTAACCTAACGACTAACGTTTGTTCTCAAACTGTATTCTTCACTACAATTTTGCCTACTTATAAATAATGTGAAATTATGTCTCATTAGGTTTTCTGTCTAGAAATGGACAATGACATGCCGTCGTACCCATGTGGTCTGCAGTGCACCGTACGAGTGTACATGGATGCCACATATGCGAAAAATGGACGGTTTGAAGACAACAATCCCCACAGGCCATATTTTACATGTGGTAGGGGTCTTGTACAAACCAGATGCCATATGAGGTTGCCCGCGCAGCAAGTACCAGCTACAATGGCTACACTGACTGCAATTAGGGATGCAATGGTATCACAACTCGCATATGCACGTAGTGAACGCAAGTTCTGGTCAGAACATTGTGCCTTTGTCTGTTCAACCAGAGCAGACACAGATAGGTTACAAGAAGAAATTTCAAGTATGCATGAGAGGTGCCGATATCTTCGCCACCGACTTCAAATTACGAGCGATAATGACTCTTCATCAGAAGAAGATGGATACAATACATCATAGATATACTATATTATGATATGTCCAAATGAACTCCACTTGTCTGTTGCAACAATTAGCTACTCCTGAATAAATGGTCTTCATATTATCTTCGAAAACTATGTCATGAACCCGATATTTTTCTATTAATCATCAATTTTGTTTTATTAGATGTTGATGATTCCATCTGAGGTTCTGAGGTGTGATTGTGGGTTAAATGCAGCCTTACGGCGTAACACAGAAGATGCAGGGTTAAATGACTTTGCCATTCTGAGTCAAAGGCCGGGCAAAATATATTACATATGCCCTACTCGTGAGGTGTGATAGTACATCAATAAATAATAGACTGTCCTTGTCGAGGTTCCGCATTCTTTGCCATTAACTTGTACCTCGTACTACATTTTAGGGACAGACTGATGCAGATACTTCCATTGGGCACTCGATCTCCCCCCAACAATTGATTCATTGAAAGCGGAGATTATGTTACTAAATGTTGAGTGCAAGTCAGTGTGGGGTCAGGTGATGAACATGAAGGACTTCGTTGAAATGCATTACAACTACGATGAATTATACTCTAATAAAAAGTATGAGCATGAGGTTTTAGAACGCAACATTTCCAGTCTGGAGGAAGATTGCCATCTGCTTCTCGACATCCCTTCACCTCAAATGACTCCATAACGTTGAATGGCAAATGCATTTACATTGTCTTCTCTGTTTAGAATGACTATCAATGGATGTTATGAACATCATACACTTGTTTAATTTAGGCACTTTTATAAATATCATATTACATTTTAAGTGGTATGAAATTTTTCTTCATGTTGATGAGTGTTTTATTAATGATGTATGTTATTATTCAATTTTTTTCTTAACGTTAGCCCAAACCAAATAATACAATTAATTGTGATATACACCCTTACTTTTGAAAAATATATTACTTACATAATCTGTTATATGGCTGGCCAACCGCAGACACTGTCTTTTATCTGGTCTATCGAGCTTGATATGGTTCTCAGGGGTTTGATGAGAACCCAATATCACGTGGGTAGATGTGTAAATGGAGTATACTCTACACATGCTTGGATGGAGGCATGGCACCGGTTCTTATACATAACAGCAGGCCCTTACATTTCATTGCCTGAGTTGCAAATGCGATGGCAATACATCAAAAGAGAGTTTTTAAGAGACAATATGTTCATATTGGTAGATTTATTGCCTCCCCCCACATTAGCCGCACAATAAAGCATTGAACGCAATTTCTTGACGACACGTCGCACTTACCCACCAGGGATTTTTTTTTTGCATTGACGATTGAAATAAACAAATGAACTTGTAACATTTGTGCTAAATGTAGTTGTGTTTTTGCATCGCAACAATATACATTCTCTACTTATGTGTTACATTATTATATGTTGCTACCATAATGCGATCAAATTTCCTACTTCATTATTATCTTATTGCCACAGTTACTTTACGAATTATGTTATTTGTTCATACCTTTGTTTTTATTAATTTTTGATGTCGACATCACGTGCAAAGGTAAGGGCAAGGGCAAAATTTGAAAAACTTTTGATGTCACCGGAAAAAATTCAAAAATATGTTGAAGATAACCTTTTATGCACAAAATCATGTTGCAATCACACAAACAAGGAGGAGGGCAAAATTGGGACCGATGATCAAGTCAAGGGAAAAGTCAGTCAGCATGTTCCTCATTTTCCATTGTTGTTTGATTGGCCAAAAGACGACATCAAACAACAAAACAAGCAGCCGGTGCAGGAACCATGCCCAGTGTCATGGGACGAGTACAATGAGGCCATAACGTTGGCCTATTTTAATCAAGATCCACATCCAACCATGTCTCCCCAAAGTGCCTTGTCAAAATCTTAGCTTTGGTTTGGCTGTTTATTGCTCCCATTTTTTGTCCTTCTCCCCTGACGAAGATCACTCGTAAACAATTATGTTATTATCAGTGATCGTTTATGTTTCACTAATGACGACAATATGATTATTATCAGTTGCTTTTACTGACGATAATGTAATTTGTTTATGTTATGAACAAAATATATTAGGCCAATTTCATATTTCATGTAGCTTGACTGTTACTGACGATAATGTAATTTGTCACACTAATGACGACAATTAACTATGTCCAACATTACATATATACCACATGCAAATGTCATTCCAGACGACAGTAATGTTTCATTACTTTTTAATCACTACGTAAAAATTAGAATTATCATATCTTATTTGCACTATTATAAATATACAAAATAACACCCACACAACACAAATACAATTATTTTTAATATATTCTAAACTTAGGTTGAAGTGACATCACAAATACACATTTTGCGTACTTGTTCAAACAGTGATGCAAGAACATGACAATTAATTGTTAATCACTACGTAAAAATTAGAATTATCATATCTTATTTGCACTATTATAAATATACAAAATAACACCCACACAACACAAATAAAATATATTTTTAATATATTCTAAAGTTAGGTTGAACCGTTGAAGTGACATCACAAATACACATTCAGCGTACTTGTTCAAACAGTAATGCAAGAACATGACAGTTAATTGTTAATCACTACATAAAAATTAGAATTATCATATCTTATTTGCACTATTATAAATATACAAAATAACACCCACACAACACAAATAAAATATATTTTTAATATATTCTAAACTTAGGTTGAAGTGACATCACAAATACACATTCAGTGTACTTGTTCAAACAGTGATGCAAGAACATGATAATTAATTTTTAATCACTCGTAAAAATTAGAATTATCATATCTTATTTGCACTATTATAAATATACAAAATAACACCCACACAACAAAAATAAAATATATTTTTAATATATTCTAAACTTAGGTTGAACTGACATTACAAATACACATTCTGCGTACTTGTTCAAATAGTGATGCAAGAACATGACAGTTAATTTTTAATCACTACGTAAAAATTAGAATTATCATATATTATTTGAACTATTATAAATATACAAAATAACACCCACATAACACAAATAAAATATATTTTTAATATATTCTAAACTTAGGTTGAACTGACATCACAAATACACATTCTGCGTACTTGTTCAGACAGTGATGCAAGAACATGACAGTTAATTGTTAATCACTACGTAAAAATTAGAATTATCATATCTTATTTGCACTATTATAAATATACAAAATAACACCCACACAATACAAATAAAATATATTTTTAATATATTCTAAACTTAGGTTGAAGTGACATCACAAATACACATTCTGCGTACTTGTTCAAACAGTGATGCAAGAACATGACAGTTAATTTTTAATCACTACGTAAAAATTAGAATTATCATATCTTATTTGCACTATTATAAATATAGAAAATAACACCCACACAACACAAAAAAATATATTTTTAATATATTCTAAACTTAGGTTGAACTGACATCACAAATACACATTCTGTGTACTTGTTCAAATAGTGATGCAAGAACAAGATAGTTAATTGTTAATCACTACGTAAAAATTAGAATTATCATATCTTATTTGCACTATTATACATATACAAAATAAAACCCACACAACACAAATAAAATATATTTTTAATATATTCTAAACTTAGGTTGAAGTGACATCACAAATACACATTCTGCGTACTTGTTCAAACAGTGATGCAAGAACATGACAGTTAATTTTTAATCACTACGTAAAAATTAGAATTATCATATCTTATTTGCACTATTATAAATATACAAAATAACACCCACACAACACAAATAAACTGTATTTTTAATATATTCTAAACTTAGGTTGAACTGACATCACAAATACACATTCTGCGTACTTGTTCAAACAGTGATGCAAGAACGTGACAGAATAAGCAGATACTGACTACGCTACCAAATAGAATCAGACTTCCAGCCAAACAGATTCAGACTGCAGTCAGACTGAAATCAGACCAACTGACCAGAATCAGACTGCGTTGCCAAATAAAACCAGACTGCATCCTGACTGCCCCAGCACCAGAATCCAGACTAACCCTGACTAACCCAGTCCAGATTCCAGAATCCCAGTCCTGTGCCAAACGCAGGCTTAATCTCCCCACTGCATATGCTAGATCTGGACGAGTACAATTCATTAAGTACATCAGGCTTCCAATAACTTGTGCATACTTGACTTATTGAACACTATTACCTTTATTTTTCTTGAGATTGCAATTAGAATTAAAAGGTGTACTGACCGGCTTACAATCAAACATTGAAAAGTTATCGAGAATTGTTTCAACATAGTGTTCTTGGGATAGCATGATGCAATCATCATATTTAAGAAGTTTAATTCCTAAAATTACATCTGCTTTTCCCATATCTTTCATGTCAAAGATAGAAGCCAAGAAGCCTTTTGTACTATTTATTATATCAATATTAGTGCCAAAAATAAGCATGTCATCGACATAGAGACATATTATAACACAATCTTGGTTATCGACTTTAGAATATATACATTTATCTCCTTCATTTATATGGAATCCATATGATACAACGACCTTATCAAATTTCTCATGCCACTATTTAGGTGCTTGTTTCAAACCATAGAGATATTTGATTAGTCTGCATACCATATGTTCTTTTCCCGAAACTACATACCCTTCAGGTTGATCCATATAAATTTCCTCATCTAAATCTCCATTCAAGAAAGCAGTTTTAACATCTATTTGGTGTATGATTAATTTCTTAATAGATGCCAAAGCAATTAAAATTCTAATTGAAGATATTCTAGTAACAGGAGAAAAGGTATCAAAATAGTCAATATCCTTTTGTTGTTTATATCTCTTAGCAACCAAACGAGCTTTTTATTTATCTACAGTCCCATCTGTTTTCAATTTTCTTTTAAATATCCATTTACATCCTATGGGTTTAATACCTGGTGGAAGATCCACTAGTTCCCATGTATGATTAGATAATATAGATTCAATCTCACTATTAATTGCTTCCTTCCATAAAGAGGAATCAGTTGAATCAATAGCTTCATTGTAAGATTGAGGATCATTATCCACTATAAAGGAATAGAAATCATCACCAAGATTCTTTTCCTTCCTCACTCTAGTGGATCTCCTAGGTTCTATATCATCCGGTTCTAAAACATCATTAGAATTGGATGTACTTGGGATATTATCGAAAATTTCATTTGAAGGATTAGCTAAGTTTTCTAAGGGAGTTTTCATAGGAAAAATATGCTCAAAAAATTCAGCATTTTTAGATTCAACAATTGTTTTAGGTTCTACAACATTGTTGCCACTTATAATAACCAAGAATCTATATGCAACACTATTCTGAGCATAACCTACAAAAACACCATCTAGGGTTCTAGATCCCAATTTTCGGTTCTTAGGCTAAGTTAATAAGACTTTAGCTAGACACCCCCACACTTTGAGATATTTCAAATTAGGAGGATATCCTTTCCATAATTCATTTGGTGTCTTATTTGTCTTCCTACTAGGGATGCGATTTTGAAGAAAACAAGATGACAAAATTGCTTCCCCCCACAAGTTGTTGGGTGCTCCTGAATTGATTAAAATAGAATTCGTCATCTCCTTTAGAGTTCTATTTTTACGTTCAGCAATACCATTAGATTGAGGCGAATATGGAGGTGTGTATTCATGTATAATACCATGGTTCACACAAAATTCATTAAAAGGAGAACAATCATATTCACCACCCCTATCTGAGGGAAGACATTTTATTTTCTTATTGAGTTGATTATCTACTTCTGTTTTATAATTAACAAACATTCCAAAGGCTTCATCCTTTGAATGTAGTAAATATAATTTTGTATATCGTGAGAAATCATCTACAAAAATAATGTAGAAACGTTTCCCACCTCTAGATAGATTTCCTTTTAAATCTCTAAGATCAGTGTGAATTAAATCTAGCAATTCAGAATTTCTATGTGAAATTTGAGGACACGGTTCTTTGTAGATTTAGTTTCAGCACATATTTGACATTTATTATTTAAATTAACAACACCATTAATATCCTTTAGTAAACCTAAAGATTTCATGCGTTGTAAGTATTTAAAATTAACATGTCCTAATCTATTATGCCATATATCAAAAGAATCAACAATATAAGCAGAAGGACTTATTTCATTAGCAGAAGAGTTTGGTACATTCAGCAGAAAGAGCCCATTAGAGCAGTAAACCATGCCTAGGTAGTCCCCAGACTTAGTGAGAATGACCTTATTTGATTCAAAGGACACTTTCACCCCAAACTTAACAAGTTGAGAAACAGAAATTAAATTAACACGGATATCTGGGACAAACAACACATCTTTGATCAACAAAATTTTTCCAGAAGTCATCTTGATCATGACATTGCCCTTTCCGGTCACTGGAGAAGCAGTTGAGTTGCCTATGACAACCCGATGTTCCTCCTGTCCTACTTCAGTGTAGGTCATAAAGGCATCTCTGTTGCCACTGATGTGGCGACTAGCCCCCGAGTCAATGATCCAATCATTCTGGTGGAATGATCCCATGCTGACAATGCTGACAAATGCCACAAATACGTCCTCAGTAACAAGGTTGGTTGAAAGTTCCTTCGAATCCACTGCTTGTTTCTTCCTATGCCTGCATTTAGGAGAAGTATGATCAGGTTTGCCACAAACATAGCAAAAAACATTCTTTTTATTAATATCTTTGTTTCCTTTATATTTTTTCTTATTTCCTTTCCTTTTCTTAATTTTCCACTTATTTTTAGACTGATCCGAAGAAACTTTATTTTCTTTAACTTCATTATTAACAAAGTTAGCAGTACATGACAACTCCTTATTCAGTTCATATTTTTCTCTAGTACGGTTTTGATCTTCAACTCAGATATGTATTATTACATCATCCAGAGACATTGTCTTTCTTTTGTGCTTTAAATTGTTCTTGTAATATTTCTAAGAACCAGACATTTTTTTCAATTAAAGAACCCACAACGAAAGACTCAGGAAGATCAATTTTTTCATTTTTCAAATCATCAAGTAAAATCTAAAATTTATGAATTTGAGTTGTTATATCTTTATCTTCAGTCATATGAAAATTTAGAAAATTCACAACAGTAAATTTTTGGGTAGAAGCCTCTTCCAGAATATATTTCTTATTCAGACTTTCCCAAATTTCGGATGCAGTTTTAATTGGAAAGTAGGCGTCAAACAGTTGATTTGATAATGTACTTAAAATCACATGTCGGCAAATGCGATTTGCTTTTTCCCAATCAACAGAATCATTTTAAGGTTTGGGTTCAGATAAAGCAAACGACACATTAGAAACTTCTAAAGCAGTAATAATTTTTTCTTGCCAACGCCTATACTATTGTCCATTAAACTGTTCAATTTTCGTAACATCAGGGATAGGTATTTGTGATAAAGTAGAAACCGTGACGATTTGGTTGTTATTAGTTGATGACGTCACAGGCGTAAAGGGGGTTTCAAAACCTTTCATATTAGTACCCATCAGAGAAACAAAACACTCTTAAGATTGTTAGTCGTAATAGGGTACAAACTGTGATGTAAGCCGTAAACAGTAAAGATTTTACCAGAGATACGCTGAGGCATACAGAGAGCATTGTCCTTAAGAGTATTTCTGCGGTACCCGACGGCGAGCGCCTGTGCGATAGTCTCCGGCGCGGCTACTCTCCCAGGATCCAATAACGTTTTCCGACGTGAAGCGCGCACACGCAGTCATGACGACGAGAGAAAGGTGATTGATCGTTCTTCCAGTGGACTGACAA
>OY856409.1:1761476952-1761519452 GCA_963693085.1 Alisma plantago-aquatica
ATGTAATTTGGATAGAACCCAGACATCGGGCTTGGGCGAGTCAGACTGGGCCCGACCGGGCCAGGCTTGGCCCAACCATACCTAGGTCTCATGTTCTATGAGGATCACCTTGAACCTTCCTCTTTTCAAATTCTGATCCAAACTACCTTCTCTTATTTATTTCTACAACTAATCTTTTGATCTAGGCAGAAATAGAAGTTCAAGCAAGAAAAAAATTAACCAAACTAGCAACCATAATAAAAAAGAGAAGAGAATAGAAAACATACTAGATCTGAAATAAAACTACTTCCTTAAGGTAAAAATACATAAACATTCCAAAATGGGCTATATAGCCAAGAAGGAGCTCAACTAGCCATGGACAAGCATAGTTGGCACCGAACAAAGATGGGAGAACATCATTTGTACAGAGACAAAGGAGAACAATAGAATAAAGGGGAAGAAGAAGAGTTTTAACCCATACAGGAGAGGTGACCCTCGCTCCTTAGCCTCTTTTTGGGCCAGATCTTGTCTTTCGGTCATCCTCCTTGCTCTTCTGGACTCCTTGGCCTCCTTTGTCCTCAATTCTACCTCAAACAATAGCTTGGTGGGTCTATGGAGATGGAAGATGGTTCTGAATGGTGGAAAGTGGTTGAATTGTGTTGGAAAATGATGGTAGATGGAAGCCAACCAAAGGGATGGACATAGAATGAGCACTTCACCCCTTTCAGACCTTGAAACTCTCCCATGAGACTCTGGGATCAGCTAAACTTTATGGGATGGTTGAACCCTTTGTTAGGTAGCAAGGGGTGGGTATTTATAGGCAAAGCTAGAGTGTAGGTATTAAGTGGTCACTACGCCTTCAAAGGTTTCTACATAATTTATGTTCCGCCTCAGTCTGACTGTGTTGGCTCGGCCCAGCTGTGTTGAGCCTAACGTCACAGAGGTTGTTGCGGTCGCTATAGTTGTTGCATTCGTAGGGTTTGTAGAGGTTGCAAGGTTTGTAGCAGTCACAGATCTTGTAGCGTTTGCTGGCCCTTGTCCTCGGCCTGAGAGTGCCAGGCTCAGCCTGACCGTGCTGAGTGTAGCGGTCGCTATAGTCTTGACGATTGCTGCAATTTTGGTTGTAGCGGTCACTATAGTTTGAAGGTCATTGCGGTCTCTATAGTTGTAGTCATAGCGTTTGCTATAGTTGTAGTCGTGGAAGTTGCTATAGATAAAAGACTAGCTGTAGCAAAAATCACGTGATGAACCTGGCCTGACCATGCCGGGCCGACGGGGAGAAATCTAGGAGAATCAATGTCTTTTCAAGACTGGTACCTACAGGTCCCAAAATTGGCTAGTTTAATGACCTTATCTTCAAAAGATATATAAATTATGAAAAGATAAGTATCTAGAGTTATTTTGGGCATTTTAAGGCTGTAATGACACAAAATTATAAATAAATGCTTAGCATAAATGCCTAAATTTGGGTGTTATCAACAATCCCAAGCTTAAACCCTTGCTTGTCCTCAAGCAAGACTATGCTGAAAGAACAAAAATATAACATCCAAATTAAGCTTGGTGATAAATTCTCAAGTTAAGAAAATTAGTTTAAAACATCAATACTCCTAAAGCATGTTGTTTTAGAATAAACCCCCACCAATCGAGCAAAACCTGCCAAAGGAAGATCAAAGATCATCCAGGCCAGATTAAGTGAATTCATAGTAACCTATCAGTACTCTTAAGGGTTTGAATCGTAATTATGCGACATTAAAGTATTGTCACATATGTGACCCCGTGGGTGATTAGTAATGAACTTTTATCATGTATTCATGTAGACCAATCAAGAACAACACGACTCCCACTTATTCAGGTCCTAGGAAGCAACAAAAGCAAAAAGACTCTAATGACTTCTAAGGATCTCATTCTATGTCAGGTTGGTCCATATAATGAGCAATAGTCCTTGTAGTTTGAGCCAGTTGGCCCAGAGCAGTGAGACAAACTTCTCGTATTGTGCTCGAACCAACCCTACTACTGGATGGTCTCATAGTTCTCGTAAGATTTTCTAAAGACTCTCTAATGAGATTTTGGGGTGGTACTACTAGGAACGACATACCCACATTCATGAGCATAGTCATACACCAGCTGGGCACCATCCTCAACTCTCGTAAAAGACAAAACAATGTACATTTGTTCACACTCAGGCTTTTATTCTCTGCATTCTAATTTATAGGCCTCGATGAGAACTAGTTTGATATTTTTGAGATTTTGTGGGCAGCCAATCCTCTTTTACAAATTTTTAGTTTTTCATATTTTTGACTAAATCTAACGTGAGGGGGTGCATAATCCATCAAGGAAAACACTTCAATTTGATTATAGCTCAAAACTCATCATTATTCTCTTGATGCCTATGTAAAAAGTAGTAATTATGATTCAAGGATCCTTAGAGTAGAGGCAAGTTCATGAATAACATGTCTTAGAGTCTTGATCAAACTCCAGCTCTTTCTAACAATTCTAAATCTTGGGTTCATCATTCTCAACATAGATCAAGGGAATACCATTTTAAGCTACGAAAAGGCGCATAACTTCATATTGATTGCCAAACTTAAGGAAAGTGTCAATGAGCTAGTCAAGCAAAATATTCAACAGTTTAAGATGAAAAGAGTGTATATAGGCATGAAAATGAGCATTTAGTTCTAAGATTTGCATTGCACAACCTTAATTGCAAAGCTACAAATTACGAAACACAAGTCTTACAAAGCTGAAAATTTTACTCTAAATGCATAGAACATGGAAGATAAACATGCATGCATGAAAGGAAAGAAATAAAAGGAAAGCGGAAGATAGAGGGTGGTACACCCTGCCAACCACCCCAAGCTTAGAGAGATTTCTCGTCCGCAAGCAAATCCCAATCTCTGGATGGTATGGAATGCAACTACTACTAGTAGTCATTGTTCAGGTATTGGTTCAAATCGTCAATGCTGCCCAGGTGATTCTCATAGTCAGGTTGCATCGCCTACTGAAACTAGAATCACTAGCCAAAGTCCTGCGGTGGCTGGTGGAGTGGATGTTGAAAGGTCAAAGGAGGTGGTGGAGCGAAGACTATGTCAAACCTCTATATGAGGTATTGCACATCTTTCTCCAGCGCATCGAATCGTTTGGAGGAATCATCCATAAAATCTGTCATCAACTCATCAAGGTTCCCCAAGTTGAGATTTGGGGCATAGTTCTCCTACTGAGGAGACTGTTGATAATCTACTCAAGGCATCTTAGTGTAGGGCCCTCCCTGATGTGGAATGTTGTGGAAGGTTGTCCCTATGTGATGCTTGGCTTCCTGAGTTTCTGGTACTTGTGGTGTCGAAGAGGATGCTCCTACAGTCCCACCTGCCTGACGAACATTGCCCTGGGTGT
Organism: Alisma plantago-aquatica; assembly: GCA_963693085.1. Classification (NCBI taxonomy): domain Eukaryota; kingdom Viridiplantae; phylum Streptophyta; class Magnoliopsida; order Alismatales; family Alismataceae; genus Alisma; species Alisma plantago-aquatica. Next base: position 1,761,480,322 of record OY856409.1, read on the forward strand.
CCAAAAGAGAGACTACCATGACTAGGGTCTGACATGCAAATCAAACATTTGTAGGAAATAATACACTATACCTATTGTGACCAAAGATATAAAGATATCCTTTGCTACTTTCTTAGATCACCGCTGAGAAAATTAGGTGATCCAAGTCCAATTTGGACCAATGAGCTTTGTCCTACATGCCCGCAAAATGGGTTTTACCAATTCTGAGATAGCATTCCATTAATGAGATGACGTCAACCATTGGCACAAAGTTGAATTGCTTTTGAACGAGTTGTGAAAGTGGCGGATGATGAAGTTCCCCACATTCACTTTTCTTCCTATTACTTCACACCACATAATGTAAAGGTCGGCCACACTAACTACCCCTTGACTATCCTACTTCTCTAGGATGTAATTCATGATCACTCGATACATATAACAAAGTGTCGGGTTATGAATGTGTGAAGCTTTGGCAGCTCTGGTGACATATCTATCCTCCCCAGTAACATTTTCCAAGCCTAGGGGGTTGAAATCACTGTCTCATGGCTCTCGCCGCCCCCTGGACATCTTAAAGTAGTCCTCGGTAGAACGTAACAACCAACTGTTGAGTTGATCCTCAGTGACGTGACGACTCTGGTTCTGTAGCCAGAAATGCATGATCTTCTGATGGTGGTTCTTGGGAGACTCAAGCGTAGGATAGAGCTCACAGGTGAGTCTATGATAAGCATCACAATATGAATAAGCGAGGATGTCTAGGCCCACTGCTTCCATGTATCTATTAACTTGGGCTTGTATGTCGAGTTTGATGATGGTGTCGGGTCAGCATATCTGGGTCCCATGAGCTTCCTCTTGTCTTTGTTAAGAGACTAAAAAATTCTCAGCAACGACACCAAAAGTTGATCAGCCCTGAGCGTGCGTCTAAAAAGTACATGCGCAATCCCAAAGGAGAATCAGACTTTAAGTAAACATTCAAGGACCCCTAAAACTTTAATATAGGGTCGAAGTAGATATACAAGGTCCAACATAGGGACGTCGGTACGTTTAGGATGCTTAATCTCGTTATTAAGTAAATTAAGCCAATTTGATAGTTGATAATAGTTTGGAACTAGAACTAGTTTAGCAAAAGGTTGTAAAGTAAAAAAAATGAAGTAAAGAAAACAAAATAGAGTCCATCAGATTCTATTAATCAAGGAGAAGGATTTCCTAGCTATGTAACCACAAATTAGGCAGTCTATCCACCCGTTATCAGGTGTAGACAACATTTGAACACCTCAACAAGTAAGATACATCCAAACATAGTATGTACTGTGGTATCTGTTCTTATGGGGCTCATCCCACTCACTTTCGCATGACGTGCCTTTAACCCATCGATGACATGAAACCTCTCTCGAGGATAACTAGATCAACACCCTAAAATATCTCAGATACCCTCTCGGGACTAGAATATTATGAAATGCTACAAGCAGATGTGATTTGGATAGAACCCAGGCAGCGGGCTGATGTGTGCACAAATTGTCACTATTTGGATATCTAATTTGGTTATTATCTTTGTCATTTGTGCTCAATTCAATATATTTTCACACATATTTCATCAAATTAGTATAAAATCAATGTGCACCAGTTCTTAAATTTTATGCGTGTATTTTACATGTATTTTTCATATTTTAATTATTATAATAATTATTTGATTTAATTCATTACAGATAATTATTATTTACTGGAGCAAAGTAGATACTACTGACATGCAACTCGGTAGTACCGACATGGAATCAAAGTACACAAAATATTATTGTTTCAGATCAAAAAGGAAAAGGATTTCTACTACAAAGAACTCGGTAGTACCGAGTTACAAGTTGATAGTACCGGAATAGGTGCTGACGGCCAAGATTATATGCATTTAATTCAACTATTATTGTTATCAAAAATAATATTTAGGTTTTCTCTTAACCTAAATATATATAACAACTGGAAAGGGCACCATTAGAAAGAGATCGTCGAGATGTATCACATGGGGATGACATGAACGGTGAAAGGAGGGAGAAAAGTGAAGGAACCCTACCCGGAGGACCTCAGAGGTGTTTTGGCAGCAGAAACGATAGAAAATCCTCTCCATCTTCTCTAGATATATTCTTCTGCCCTATCTCCAATTTACTGTATCTCAAAATTCATGTTTTACATCTTTACGATTTACAGTGATACCATGTCATATATTTTCAGCTAAAAACATATTCCTTAGGATCTGGGAGTTGCCTAGATATGTATTGTACCTAACTTTTATGCATTAATATCACTTTTACTCCTATTTTTTGGATATAAATCTATGAAATTATCTTATTGTATTTATGCTTGATCACCATAGATAGATTATCAGACCTCAATCATTTCGGGAGAGAGGTTAAGGGTTGGAAAAGCATAGATTTACCCATTTACTGTGCCCTTTAGGAAAAGTGGAGTGTAAACGGGAGGAGAAACTCAAAGATTAATCATAAAGCACCTAACTAATTAACCAATTACTATGGAAATAGGATTGGCATTAGAATAGGTAGTGAACTACACTACAAAAGTGGGTAGTTCTTGCTACAGGCTCTTTATCTAGAGATAGGGGTGATAGATGTTAGTGTGTAGAGGTTAGTTATTGTGTTTTCCGTGGTGAAACCACCTCCCTAAGGAATCCGTTCCACTCCAATTCAAACATTCTTAATCACAACAACCTTAGTTAGATTTACTTTTTGTTCTTAATTAATTAAACAACCAATCAACTATTTCTCTAGGTCTAGTTGATTTGGTTTCTGTAATTAGTAGTCCCTGGTGTACAATTCCCTGAGTTCGACAACTCATGTCTCTTTTGTCCTATATTACACGACACATACACTTGCGTATTACACACATGTTATACATGTATCAAGGTTTTTGGCACCGTTGTTGGGGAATTGGTATCACCAGCACTACGAGCACTAAGACGACCACTCAAGGCCATTGTATTTATTTTCATTTTTTTTTCTTTCCATTTTCATTGTATAAAACTTCACTATTAATTTAGGTATGGTTCATATTTCATCTAGATATTTGTTATAGTTATTTTTATTTCTTTTTGAAGAAAAAAGAAAAAAAAGAGAGGCACATGGATCCTATTTGTCCTGAATGTGGTAATGAACATGTAGACTATAGGTGTTTGAGTCCACCTTCACCACTTCATGGGAAAACCTTCAAGGAAATTCATGATGAGCATATTAAGATTATGGTTCAATATGTTTTAAATCATAAAAGTCCTATTTCTAATGGAGGTTGTGGTAGAGTAGAGAAAATGGAAGAAGTTGAGATTGAGGATAAGGAATTAGAGAGTGATGAGAACATACTGGAAGAAGTTTTAGAATCACCTATACCGCATCCTACCATTGACCCCACAACCAAACCCTCACCTCCTAGGATTGATTTTGAATATGATTGGGGATTTGATGAGGAAGATGAGGAGAATGATGCAAATAAGGTGGAAATAATTTTGATACATGTGTTTGGGATATGAGTGAAGGAGAGGAGGATACAGAAGGTGCTTTATTTGATAGTGATATTAGAGAGGGGGAAGAGAGTGAGGAAGATGATATTGAGAGTGAAAAGGTGGAGGAATTTACCATTACCCATCACATAGTTCCTTTACCACAAGACCCATCTCTTCATTTCTGTATGGATGATCCTATATGGGATATATATCCAGATGATAATTTTCAAAATTTTTGTGAGGATATTAATGAATGTGTGGGAATTGAATTATTAGGAGAGGAGGAGGCACACAAATTCACCTTTGATGTAATCCCTCCATTATGTGTAGATAGGCGTGATCTATTGGGGATGGTCCTAGAAATTAAGGAGCAATCACCATTATACCTTTCACCTCATGGCTACCTATTTCTACATGTGCGCCCACATCAAAACTTGGTTGTGATTCATGTTCATGATCATTAGAATAATAATTTACTTTTGAAATGGAATGTCAACCATACATTCTGGTCTTCTGACTATTATTTGTTTTTCGTGATTGTTGCAAGGAACCAAAAGTTTAGAAGAAAGAAGCAGAGAGAGCTTCGCCCTCCTCCAAGACCACCTGATTATTGTTGATTGACATGTGTCCAACCTAGGATGTTAAACAAGGGTGCTTGTGGGAGGCAACACACCAATCAGGTTTATTTTGTTTAACTTTCAATTCTGTTTGTACATTCTTATTCTATAGTTTTGTGATATCTAGTTTTGATTCAAGTAAAAAAGGTACCTTGATATGTGCATTCAGTGTGCAGGGATGCACTGAGTGGGTACCACCGACACTCTGTTGGTGGCACCGAGTCAGTCATTTTATCGTTACATGAAAACTCTGACATCAACTCGGTACCACTGAATTCACTGTCGGTAGTACTGAGTTCTCATTAGTGACATTTTACAAGATGAGAAAACATCGACACTTCACCAAGCTCGAGTGCTTATTGGAGGGCATGTCTTCACGTGGATCCCACCCACCCGTCTTTTGCCCCAAATATCAGCTTACATATCGGTACAGTCGTTCCATTTGTCTTCCTTTGCATTTGACATTGGGGATGATGCCATATTCAAGCTTGGGGGGGATGGAATGATGATTCTATCTTTACCTCTTGCATATTTTCTTTTTATTATTATACATCTACATGTTTTTGTTTCAGAAAAATTAGATTTTTCATTTTGTTTTTAGGGTCCACTTCTATCTAGTGTAATTGTGGACAAACTATAAAATTTAAGTTAGGATTAGCCGTTTCTTGATGATGTGGTATCAATTCTGACAATTGTTGAAAATTGATTGTGCTTTTATGCTTTGCTCATTAAGCTAAATTTGTTATGTTTAAGAGTACACAACTGGAGGAATTGTTTGGATTAGTCATATTGAAGACACACTCAATGAATGAAAAACCTAACTCAACCCTTTGGATTGTGTTATGACAATGATGTTTGAGTCCAAACCAACCAAACAGTAACACGATCAGTAATGGGAATCTAGAAATAAACTCTAAGGTCACCCTGTTACACAATTTGATAGGAGAGGGACTTATCATGGTTGGCAAAGACAATGTATCTTAGTCATGTGATCTCATCCATCTTCCATTCATCTTCATTCACCACCATAGGATGATCAAGTTTGATCCCAATTATTTCCCTCTTGTTTGCATTACATTGCATGATAGGAAGCATATAGCTACTTCATCTTCTTATGCATTAGAAAAAGAAAATAAAAGGTTATGTATCATCTTTTGAGCATTAGTTTGCATAACAAAATTGCATATAGTTACAATTGCATTTCATATTTCATAAGATGTTACATATTTGTTATCTTTTATGATCTTCTCTCATGGAAGAGTACCAAAAAATGTGTTTATCCTTACTACTTCTCCAAATAAAAAAAAGTAAAAAAAAGACCCAAGCATGAACTATCTATATTGCTAAAAATAATAGGGCAAAAAAAAGAGTTATTGAAAAAGAAAAAGAGAGGAGAAAAGAAGGAAAATAATTTTTAAGTTCAATGTCATATTCTCTCTAAGCAATAAAGAAGCGGATTTTGGATCTTTTTAACACCTTTCCACCTATACTCATCATTAGGATGAGACATCCATTGCATGCATCATTCCACCAAAATAAAGAAATAGTCATTAGAAGTCATACATTCACATTTTATCCATCATATAGGTGCATGATATTTTTACTTCTTGCATAAATAAGTTGGATAATTCTTGTGAATCCTATTTTCGTAGCCACCAATCTTCTCCACCCATTGCTCTGTAAGGTAGGCCAGTGTCATAATAATTCCCCTCATCCATGTTTATTTGGGGATCTGCTTCCAAGTAGTTTATTTAGGTAGATCATGTAGATAGAGAGATCACACGGTGAATCAAGCATGTGTCCTACTAGCCATGATATTAACTGCTTCATATTGATAGTGTTTTTCATTGATCTTATTGTTCAAATCTATTATGAACATTATTGATTGCTTTAGATTAGTTACTTGTTTAGTGGTTGGCAAGGACCAGTTTGGGACCGACTGGTGGAGGGTGGTTAGAAAAAATAATATATAATGTCTTCTTGCTGACTGTTCAAACAAATCCAAGAGTAGTGTTACTCGAGGACGAGCAATATTCAAGCTTAAGGGTGTGATGTTTGCACAAATTGTCACTATTTGGATATCTAATTTGGTTGTTATCTTTATCATTTGTGCTCAATTGAATATATTTTCACGCATATTTCACCAAATTAGTATAAAATCAATGTGCATCAGTTCTTACATTTGTGCATGTATTTTTCATATTTTAATTATTGTAATAATTATTTGATTTAATTCATTACTTATTTTATTGCATATAATTATTATTTACTAGAGTAAAGTCAATACTACCGACATACAACTCAGTAGTACCGACATGGAATCGAAGTACAAAAAATATTATTATTCCAGATCAAAAAGGAAAATAAGTTCTACTTCAAAGAACTCGGTAGTATCGACTTCCAAGTTGATAGTACCGACACGGATATTGATGACCAAGATTAAATACATTAAATCCAACTGTTATTGTTATGAAAAATAACATTTAGGTTTTCTCTTAACCTTAAAATATATAACGGCTGGTAAGATCACCATTAGAAAGAGATAGTCGAGATGTATCACATGTGGATGGCACAAACGGTGAAAGGAGGGAGAAAAGTGAAGGAACCCTTCCCAGAGGACCTCATAGGTGTTTTGGCAGCGACAATGATGGAAAATCCTCTCCATCTTCTCCAAATCTATTATTCAACCCTATCTCCAATTTACTCTATCCCAAAATTTATATTTTACATCTTTTCCATTTACAGTGATACCATACCATATATTTTCGACTAAAAACATATTCTAGGATCTAGGAGTAGCCCGAATATACATTGTACCTAATTTTTAGGTATTAATATCACTTTTACTCCTATTTTCCAGATATAAATCTATGCAAATATCATACTCTATTTATGCTTGATCATCATAGATAGATTATCATACCCTCAATCATTTTGGGAGAGAGGCTAGGGGTTGGAAAAGTATAAATTTACCCGTTTACTATGCCCTTTGGGAAAAGTGAAGTGTAAATGGGAGGAGAAACCCAGAATTAATCGTAAAACACCTAACTAATTAACCAATTACTATGGAAATGGGATTGACATTAGAATAGGTAGTGAACTACACTGTGGAAGTGGGTAGTTCTTGCTACAAGCTCTTTATCTAGAGATAGGGGTGATAGATGTTAGTGTGTAGAGGTTAGCTGTAGTGTTTTCCGTGATGAAATCACCATCTTAAGGAATTCATTCCACTCTTATTCACACATTCTTGATAACAACAACCTTCGTTAGATTTACTTTTTTTCTTAGTCAATTAAACAACCAATCAACTCTTTCTCTAGGTCTAGCTGATTTGGTTTTAGTAATTAGTAGTCTCTGGTGTACCATTCCCTGAGTTCGACAACTTAGGCCTCTTTTGGCCTATATTACATGACAAGTACACTTGCGTATTACACACATGTTATACGCATGTCAAGTTTTAGGCGTCATTGCTTGGGAATCGATATCACCAACACTATGAGCATTGAGATCGGCCACTCTAGGCCATTGTATTTATATTCATTTTTTTATTTTTTCTTTCCATTTTCATTGTATAAAATGTCATTGTTAATTTAGGCATTGTTCATATTTCATCTAGATATTTCTTTATAGTTTTTCTTCTTTCCTTTTGAAAAAAACGAGGCACATGGATCCTATTTGTCCTGAATGTGGTAATGCACATGTAGACTATAGGTGTCTGAGTTCACCTTCATCACTTCATGAAAAAACCTTCAAGGAAATTCATCGTGAACATATTAGGATTATGGTTCAATATGTTTTAAATCGCAAAAGTCCTATTTCTAATGGAGGTTAGGGTAGAGTAGAGAAAATGGAAGGAGTTGAGATTGAGGATAAGGAATTAGAGAGTGAGGAGAACATACTAGAAGAAGTTTTAGAATCACCTCTACCACATCCTACCATTGAGCCCACTACCAAACCCTCACCTTCTAGGATTTATTTTGAATATGATGGGGGAACTGATGAGGAATATGATGACAAAGATGCAAATAAAGTGGAAAATAATTTTGATACATGTGTTTGGGATATGAGTGAATTAGAGGAGGATCCAAAAGGTGCTTTATTTGATAGTGATCTTAGAGAGGGGGAAGAGAGTGAGGAAGATGATATTGAGAGTGAAAAGGTGGAGGAATTTCCCATTACCCATCACATAATTCCTTTACCACAAGTTCCATCTCTTCATTTCCTTATGTATGATCCTATATGGGATATATATATACATATAATAAATTTGAAATTTTTTGAGAGGATATTAATGAATGTGGGGGAATTGAATTATTAGAAGAGGAGGAGGCACACAAATTCACATTTGACGTAATCCCTCCATTATGTGTAGATAGGAGTGATCTATTGGGGATGGTCCTAGAAATTAAGGAGCAATATATGTCATTATACCTTTCACCTCATGGCTACCTATTTCTACATGTGCGCCTACATCAAAACTTAGTTGTGATTCATGTTCATGATCATTACAATAATAATTTACTTTTCAAATGGAATGTCAACAATACATGCTGGTCTTCTGAATTTTTTTTCCATCATTGTTGTAAGGAACCAAATGTTTAGAAGGAAGAAGCGGAGTGAGCTTCACCCTCCTCCACAACCACCTAATTATTGTTGATTGACATGTGTCCAACCTAGGACGTTAAACAAGGGTGCTTGTGGGAGGCAACCCACCAATCATGTTTATTTTGTTAAACTTTCAATTCTATTTTTGCATTCCTATTTCGTAGTTTTATGATATCTAGTTTTGATGCAAGTAAAAAAGGTGCCTTGATATGTGTATTCAGTGTGCATGGACGCACTGAGTGGGTACCACTGATACTCTGTGTGTGGCACCGAGTCAGTCATTTTATTGTTACATGAAAACTCTGACATCAGCTCAGTACCGCCGACTTCACTATCGGTAGTATCGAGTTCTCATTAGTGATGTCTCACAAAATGAGCAAGCATCAACACTTCACTGAGCTCGAGTGCTTATTGGAGGGCATGTCTTCATGTGGATCCTACCCACCCGTCTTTTGCCCCGAATCTCACCTCACATATCGGTACAATCGTTCCATTTGGCTTCCTTTGCTTTTGACATTGGGGACAATGTCATATTCAAGCTTAGGGGGAGGAATGGAATGGTGATTCTATCTTTACCTCTTGCATCTTTTCTTTTTATCATACATCTACATGTTTTTGTTTCAGAAAAATTAGATTTTTTATTTTTTTTTTAGGATCCACTTATATCAAGTGTAATTGTGGACGAAATATAAAATTTTAGTTAGGATTAGCCATTTCTTGATGATGTGGTATCAATTCTAAAAATTGTTGAAAACCGATTGTGCTTTTATGCTTTTCTCTTTAAGCTAAATTTGCTATGTTTAAGGGTACACAACTGGAAGAATTGTTTGAATTAGTCAGCTTGAACAAACACTCAATGAATGAAAAACCTAACTCAACCCTTTGGCTTGTGTTATGACGATGATGTTTGAGTCCAAACCTATAGTTTGAAGGTTGTAGCGGCCACTGCAGTTGTAGTAGTAGCGATCGTTGCAGTTGTAGTAGTAGCGATCGCTGTAGTTGTAGTCATAGCGATCACTATAGATGAAAGACTAGCTGCAGCCAAAATCACATGATGAACCCGACCCGACATGGAGAAATATTAGAGAATCAATGTCTTTTCAAGTTTGGTGCCTGCAGGTCCTAAAATTGGCTAGTTAAGCGGCTTTATCTTCGAAAGATATATACATTATAAAAAGATAAGTATCTAGAGTTATTTTGGGCATATTAAGTCTATAAAGATATAAAATCATAAATAAATACTTAGCATTAATGCCTGAATTTTGGTGTTATCATGCATTCAAGCCAAAACTGGATGCATTCAAGTCCAAAGTGGGCTCAATCAAATCTGAACTGGGCATTCAAGTCCAAATAGGGCACAATCATGTTCAATTGGACACATTCAAGTCAAAACTGGGCGCAATCAAGTCTGGATTGGGCGTTCCAGTCCATACACGACACAACGAAGTCCAAATTGGGTGCAATCAAATCCAAACCGTACATTCGAACACTAACAAGGCCCAATCAAATCCATACTGATCAAATGGGTGCAATCGAGAAGAAGAAGAAGAAGAAGAAGAACAAGATGATGATGATGATGATGATGATGATGATGCACTCACAAGTAGAAGAATAAGAAGAAAAATAAGAAAAAGAAGAAGAAGATGATGATGATGATGATGATGGTGCGCTCACAAGTAGGAACATTACAACACTAAATAGGCGCAATCATGTCTGAATTGGGTGCATTCAAGTCCAAATTCGGCGCATTCAAGTTCAAATTGGGCTCAAGGTCAAACCGGGCGCATTCAAAATCAAACTGGATGCATTCGATTGATAGTGGGCGCAATACATGCCAAACTTTGTCTATTTTTATTATGTTTTCAAAATATGCTATTATTAGTCTTAGTCGAAAGTATTTGTTGTAAAGATGCTAATAGTTTTTATTTCGTGAAAAAATTCAATATGGATCAAAAGTTATAGGAAAAAAGATAAATATAAAAAAAAATAAAAAATGACATTTTAAGGAGAGAGAATGAGTGGGGGAGAGGAAGGAGAGTGTGGGGACCATGGCTGGCAGAGGGTGGTTTCGCCTGCGCGTGAAACTTGCTTATCCCCCACACGCGTGGGATAAGTATAGTTCTATATTTTACAAGTAACATTTGCAGACACGATCAGCATGACATTCCCTCCAATGATCATTCATAAAAAGATATACTCCTTTGTCCGGTCTGTACTTTCTAGACCTATTGAATCTAAGACTGAAATCATGAAAATAGTAGATCGATGACCGGACTAAAATTGAAGTTATTTTAGCAGCAGAACAAGTTGTATTTGATCGAATAGCCAGTTTGGTCCAACCTGGAGCGGAATATGTACATCCCTAGCGAGCTCCATCATATAAGTAGTAGGTTATCGATGCGATAATAATCCGATGTGATTGAGCCATTAACTTTTTTTTTTTGAGAGCATTAACTTGACACACGCTTACTTAGTCTGAGTTGTTGGGAATGGGGTGGTTGGTGTGTTTTGGGGGGGTGGGGTGGGGGGTGGTTTGGATTCTCCTTGCGGGATGAGTCAGAAGTCGTCCTATCTTGGAAGGTTCTGTGCAACTAGAAATGTGCACTCCAAATGTCCATATAGAAAATTTCTTGACTGGGCAGATCTACCCGTGCAAAGTTATTTAAATAAGATACCAACACAACGTGACACTCAAAAAGATTAAAAGACATTATAACTAAATAGCTATTTATGAGATACATTATGTTTTCATATGCCATTTCTTTTTATACATAGACAATCTCAATGATTAGCACGTATATGTCAGCTCAATGAAAAATGTTCAACTTTGATCGATAAAAGCAAAAAAAGCCCCACTAGCCACGAAATTGGTAATGTATGTACACGACCAGCCTTGTTTTTAAGAACATGTTGTAACTCATGACCTGAAAAGTTGAGGGCTCGGTCATTAAATTCTTTGTCTGTAACTATGCATTGACATTACAATATCGTGCATCAAGATCCCCAACCTAGCTATTATTGATAAAAACCCAGTAGCTTCCACAAGCATGGCTTTAGCGTAGTTCTTGCTTTTGCGTGAATGTATTGATGAAATGTTGCTAATAAGGAAACATAAATAATTATTTGTCATATCAAAACCAGCAGCAAGGTATAGATCCGTTTGACAACTAATATATATATATATATATATATATTAATAAACGAAATAGTTTCAAGCCTGTTTGATTGAAGAACAAATTTTGATCACCATCTTCAAATGGGACTCGGCCACTCATGCACACGAGTTTTCCGATAGCTCGATCATCAACATTCAACTATTCCAAACTTTTGGTCTCAAACTGCAGGACATCTATGTCAAACTCACCCATTAACCCACAAGTCACAGTTGAAGACTCAGTGGAAGGAGACGACAGATTGCACAAGGTAGAAGAAATTAACAAGAATATGTGGGAATAACAGAAGAGAAATATAAATGCACAAGCATTTATTTATTTACATATAACATTCTTCAACGTGTTTTGATGTGTAGAAAAGAGTTAGTGGCAACCTCAACCTAAAACTACTTAAACTCCGAGCCCTATATTGAAATGCCTGCACCGTTACAAGAGCTTGTCCACAAGTCACTTGTTAGCGCAGATAGAGTAAAATATGGACAGGATAAAAGTTTCTCATTTTTGTTTGAAGTAAACACATGTCGTAGGATGACCAACGTGGTTCAAGATAGGCTAGGATTGTTGCCAAGATCGGAATTAAAACACAAGGAGGAATGCTTATACGTATCATTGGAATGCTGTCATAACTCATGGCACAAGTGTGGAAGCCAGGAAGGTAAACGTGAAAATTTGCATTTTGATAATTTAAAAACGAGACAAAACAATTAAATACAACACCATGCACCAAACTCAAATCGTTCGGTTTGGGCATGGCGCTGTACATGGGCGCATGTGTGCTCAACTGATTGCGGAAGGTATATAACAAGCAAATGAGCTCAAACATACATTTCCTTTTCTAAAAAAAAAACATACATGATCTTCATGTATGAAACCTCTCGATAAAGTGACATCCTCATTTTAGAAGAAAGGTTGGTGGAATGAAAGCTAATAGGGAGGTTTTGGAACATTAAAAAACAAGAGAAGGAATACAACATAGCATTGACGCCCCACATATATATATATATATATATATATATATATATATATAAATAAGTAACTATATATATATATATATATATATATATATATATATATACACACACATACATACATATATATCTATATACATACATACATATATATCTACATACATACATACATACATATATATATACATACATATATATATATATATATATATATATATATATATATATATATATATATATATATATATATATATATACAGAGAGAGAGAGAGAGAGAGTCAGGCTAGAATACACTCGAGTGTATCCGGAGCAGAATACACTCAAGTAGTTTTTCATGATGCAATATTTTTTTTTAAATCTAATCCGTTGATCTTCTTAAACATTTTGTGAATAGCTCATATACAAAATTTGAGCCCATTTGGACATTCGTGCATCGGTTTTGTTGCCCTCAGATGAGTGACTTACACTGAAATGGGCCAAAAAATCGTTTATAGCCTAATTATAGTATGACAATGAAGATCAATGGTTTACATTTTATAAAAAAATAGTCTTGATATGCAAACACAACTTGAGTGTAGCGTGCGATCCATACACTCGAGTGTATTCCATCCTGACTCTCTCTCTCTCTCTCTCTTTGTATATATATATATATATATATATATATATATATATATATATATATATATATATATATATATATATATATATATATATAAAAGAAAATTAATCACTAGAACTATGTATTCAAGTATAAATAGTTTGTGTTTTCAAGCTATCCTTAATATAACTCAACAAAATCAAGAGAGGCACAATAAATGAGTTTCCAATCACACTCCCTTATTCAGATTTCAATGAGACAAACAAATAAACCTCAATTTTTATTTTTAGAGTTTTTTTTTACCTTATCTCTGATTTTTGAACAAAATATTATGTGCCTCTCCCTCTCTATTTCTAGATAAGCATGCCTCTTCACCTCCACCACCAACATTCCCCCTTGTCTTCCACTGACATCGTCTGACCTTCCTTCTCCTTCTGTCCAGGTCGTCCTCACAAATGTATACCCTACGGGAGTAAACTAGGCCCTCACTAGAAAGACATGTAAGATAGGTAGACTCCTCCTCCCTCTCTTGTCTTTGCTTTAAGGCTTCTTCATACTCTCTTCGGTACCCAAGATACCATCATAACCTTCCTAGATTCATTCTTTGGATCTCAGATCTCTTTGAATGCGGTTGATTTCTCCCCCAAAATAGAGATGCATATTGCCTCACAACACACATCTTTGATAGGCATGACACCACTAACCCATCTATCATCACCTTGTTTCAATAATTGAAACCCACCTAGATAAGCATCTCACCCCCTAAAGATGGCATGTCCACAAACCCTAAACAAAAATAAAAAAGCTACATGCACTATTTCAACCCCCTTTATACCACTGAAATCATACTACACCATGGCCTCACATGGAAACAACTCAAACAAACTTTTAAGAGTTGTACTTAGCACACTAGCTTATCAAGTGCACTCTCATCTTACCCCATAGATGGAGTGACATGGTCCCAAAGAAAGACCTGGTCTATATTGGACTCCCTTTTGAGAGTGTCACCTATTTGATCTCGATTGGTTTAGATAACTAGGTATGTTATTCCTACGATCATTAGACAGATCTTATGGGAGCTTTTTTGCATATCAAATGGATACTTATAACCTTATTCTGAACACCGTCTAACCCAATTAACCTTACAATCCATGATGTAATGAGAAATATATCCCAATCTGCCATATATCTATAGTACTTCAATGTCATATCACTCACCAACACAAACCCAACATACTATGATGATATTATTGATGAGGAAAGAGCTTGTGACGATCTCTACCCATATGATAAATATAACTTCATCCTATTGGGATCCTTCCCAATATAGTGGCTTGACCCTTGTCCGGACTAACTCAAAATTTGATGTTTGATTTCCTAATCCACCATCTCCTTATACTCTAACGATTCCTTTGGCCATCCCTCCATAGGCTCTAGTGCTTACAAGTGTTAATGCAAACGATATAGTGGATATTGATTCTTCATCGTCTAAGGAAGGCACACGTTTATGTGATGTAATTACATCATTTACCTTGCATGGAAATACTGAGATTCATAATTTAAAAGTTTCTACCTACACCCAGTTTATGTTTGCTAGATAACTATAAAATTTTGTTTAAATCGATGCTAGCCTTTTCATCCCTCATCTATGAAGATTCTACCTCCATATGAAAAGCTTCTAAATTTTTAGCATATATAAAATAAAAGACATTTCAAGTTCATCAAATTGTTTCTTTTTCTACGGAGTTCTTTTTCAAACACATCCCATGGATTCTAAAGGCATTTATTTTAGTTCAAATGCAATACAAACAATCCCCAACTTTATAAATCCCATCAATGTGAAAAAATTCCTCTATAAACCAAATTAAACTGCATAGTATCCCATTATTGAATATGCAAAGCATCTAAAAACTCATAACATTTTTTGTTTTATATCCTTCACTCTCCAAATATTTTTCCCTTTAAAATACACTCGAAGTCATAGTAAATGAAACACATATTATACTTGTTCTCTTTATCCTTGTGGCCAAAATACAACTATATATCATTTCTCTAATGTTTTAAATGACCGTGGAGTGACACTACAAGATTCCATCTTGAAAGATCTTAGTTTCTAACCCCTCCTCCATTTCCTTTTTATACGACACATACCCACACCAATTCCCATCCACAAGTCACCATCACACCTCGACAATCAACACTTTCCCAAAACACTCATGTAGCAACCCTTCACATCCCTTAAAATACGTCTTACCTTCCTTACACCCTAACACAACCCCACACTTTACTGGCCTCTTGTTTGACCTCTTCCTACTCTTCACTCTCACAAATCGGTCACACATGGTTGACACCCATTTTTTATTACTAAAAAATAATCCATGATTAGTGTTTATCCTTTAGATAAAGATGTAGTCTATTCTACATTTTTGTGATTTTGAAATTTTATCCAGTTCACCCTTTTCCATATTTTACATATTTTATAACTATTTAATCCATTTATTTTCACCCACGGTTACCCAATTTGGGGATTCCTATATAGAAAGTACTCGACTCCAAACTCAAGTGCAATTTGTCCACCAATTCTACTTTTTATACAAATTTTTCATAAGTTGCCCAATTGAATGATCCTCAATGAAATATTTTTTTATTCACATATATTCAATTGCTTTTTTTGCGAACACATCTTTCTTAGATAATGATGAAGGATAGTAAAAAATTAGTGCCTTCTCCTCATCCTTAATTACGGCATTAACTTTAGTTCAAAATCCGTTCTTTCACTAATTGTATCCTATTTTCTCTATAAAATTCCTTAAATATCTTGAAAAAAATTAGGAGACATGCGTTATCCTACACGGGACACTCAGAAAATCAAAGCCATATGTCATGTGACATGTAAAGGATTGCCTCAATATATAGACCACACATGCACTATGGTATGTCGTCTCTTCTAGAGACTTCAACCAGAGTCCCAAACCCTAAATCTACCTATAAATGCCCCTCCATATCCATTGTATTCGTAAATCCATAGAGTGACTATATACCTCTTTATTTTCTACATTACTCATGTTCATAGGATCTTTCATCTAACACCACCTGCCTTTTGAGCGTCGTTAGGCAGGACCATGGTAACTTGCCACGTCTAATTGCTATTTTAACTGTTGTCTCTTAACTACTTTTAACTGTTCGTAATTGCTTATCTTCCTGCTCAAATGCTTATTTATCATCATGTGATTTGTCTGCATAACTGATATAATAACTCATAGAAGGATCAAACCATGCTTCTAATTTATATATTTTTTCTCATTTCCCTCTAATTCTACCTACTCATTGGGTCCCAATTGCTAGTGAATGATCTCCATTGTGAGAGATCCTGAGGGGATAAGGGCCCAACCACCTACAAATTAAAATATTTTGGGCTATGATGGGAAATCCAAAAACATATTTAGACCCAAAGGCCCTCAAACCATAAAACACCTTTTTTATCGATTTTTAGTGTTTTGTCGTTTTCAACTACCCATGAAATTCCCAAATTCTTGAGAACATTTAGAAACGGTTCAATACGGGTTTAGTAGGCATGATGAAGCTGCTAATTCTTCCATACTAGTAATAAGATTGCTGGATCCAATTTTTGGTGACACATATTTTTTTATTTGTCTGACATTTGGACTTCAACATAAATCAAATCCACCATAGAACTCGTAACATTACAAATAAAACATGATGGAGAATTTGATCACATTTTTATCATTATTTTACAATGTGACCTCTGAATTAAGTTTCATCGCTGAAGATATGTAATCGATATTATTTTTTGCATAGGATGTGATAGATCAATGACTCTATTGAGGATTGCTAGATGATCTAAGTTGAATTCCCCATTTGTTCTCTAAGTTTCAATGTTTTTGTTGGTATTAGGTTTGCTTTGTTTCTTTCATTTTTGCTTCCACTCTTTCTGATGTTTGATGCACACATGCCTTGTTGATGGGGAAGTCTGAGGTAGGGTTGTGCTTCACAACACTCCACAAAGCATTCTGGCCTATAGACCAAGGGAATCCATCCAGTCTCCATACCCCTGTCTAATTTGGTCTATGTTCAGCTCTATTTTTGTACCATTTTCTCCTTTCCTTTATCTTTTCAGTATTTCAACTGCATGTTGTTGTGTTAGGGTTTGGTTTGCTTCCCTTTTTAGGGCTTCAAATCTTCTTCCCTTCTTTTTATTTTTTGACCTTCTTTAAAAAATATGGAAAAATAGGAAACCATGAGAAAATGTATTTGTTTCAAATCATCTTTGCTTCTTTTTATTTTCTGACTTTCTTTAAAAAATATGAAAAAAGAGGAAATGATGAGAAAAAATGTATTTGTTAGGACCACGATATTTTTCCTTCTTAATAAACTATGTGGTTGTTTGCTTATGTGCTTATCATTTGTATTTAGTTCTTTAATATTGTGGGCTTGTTTCAGAATATATCAAAGAATCTTACACTTGCACTATGTACACGTATAAACACACATGTCTAGGAAATAGTTGCAGACTCTCACGTTTGATCCCTAGATGTGGCACATGGGTGTTAGTAAAGGTACCAATGAAACATTAAGCTAGAGGTCCAAAGAACTTGAGGACACCCATCTCCTAGAACTCATGTCTGAACATAGTCTCCTTGGTCACATGGTTTATTGGAGCAATACCCATATCTGTCGAATCCGTGTTACCCCTAATGAGCTCCATCTTTCCATATAGAAGTTGAGGACCAACCCCTCCTACTCAACTCACATTCAAGTTAGGATGTAAATCAGATCTAAGCTCACGATCTAACACATGGAGGGTCATTTTCGTTCTATACATGCATCTTGTGATTGTTATTGGAATAATTCAGATTCTTGCTAACATCTTTGTGCACATTCCAATGATAAAAAGTCAAACAATCTTTCAATATCTCACAATATATATCTTCTCAAAAAAATCTTTCAAGATTAACAATCTCCTCCAAAATCAAGCAACCTTTTAAAGATTAACAATCTTTAAAAAATCAATGATTGGTAAACCTCTTTCGAAGATTAATTTTTTTTTAAAATCAAACAATCCTCCATAGATTAACAATCTTTTTCAAACTTAAAGGATCTTTCAAATATTAACAATCTCTTCCAAAATAAAAAATATTTCAAAGAGTGACAACCTCCTTCAAAATCAAATAATATTTTAAAGATTAACAATCTCCTCCAAATTCAAACAATCTTTCAAAGTTAACAACCTCTTCCAGAACCTAACAATAATCCAAAAATTAACAATCATTTTTAAAATTAAATATTAAAAATTATTTCCAAAATCAAATAATTTTCCAAAGGTTAACAATCTTGTTTTGAACCAAACATTTTTTTAAAAGATTAACAACCTTTTCCAAAATCAAATGATCTCTTAAACTAAACAATATATTTTTAAACAACCTACTTTGAACCCTGCCGAGCCAAACAATTATCAAAATATGATTGAGATGTCATATGTTATTGTTGGGTTCACCATCATCCATGGTCTTATACTATGACCTAAAACTAGACCATATCATAATTTTCATGTCAATGTCCATGGTCCTTGACTATGACCTAAAACTAGACCTCATGCTCATACCTATATAGTCTTGGACTATGACCTAAAATAGGACCGCAACCCAATTCAAATTTGTGACCAATGCAGAGATGCCATTGTTGGTATGCATGCCTAAAGAACCAATCATATGATGCTCATAATTCGGCATGATGTAATTGATTTGATAATGATAAAAGGCAATTCCATTTATTATATTTTATTTAGTCATGAGATAATGATGTAACATAATAAATGCCTAAAGAATGAAGATACTTAATGAGATATGTCTTCAAGTTTAGGACATGAGCAAAGAGATCATATGTATGATAGGAGTGCATGCATTCTTATTATGTCCCTAGTTGATTATTACTGTGGAAGCAAAATAGACAATAGTAACACATAAGACTAGAGTGTGTGTTGGTTGATGACAAAATGTCATCTGTCATGATATTTGATATCAAACCAAACACATAGGTACTTGTTAGAGAATAGTGTACCAGATAAACCCACCTTGAAAGTGATACATGGAAACCATTGAATGGTAGTCAAAATCATGTCTCATAGTAATGGTGGTGATTGTGGTTCTTAGACCTGAATCACATGTCCCTTGATGTACTTTGACATCATCCATTGCAACCTTGAATAAGGGTTTCCATAAAGGTGGTGCTCAGGTACATTGTGACACATGGGATGACTCTAAGGCATGCATATGGGATTTGACCCTCCTATAGGAGTTTCATATCCTAGCCACTTGATAAGTGAGACTGAGAAATGCATGGCCATGCTCATATGAGTCAATATGTGATATTGAGCTTACATATATCTCAGATAGTTTTTTTCAAGGAACATGGATTGAATGTTGAAGAGGATGACAATTCCATGCCTCAAGTTCAATCTGGATATCAGAGACAAAAGAACTATACAATCACTATAACACCAAACACATATTGTAGGTTGAAGATGTTCTCTAACTTCCTAATTACTTGGGTAGCAATGATGTCTTACTAGATATAACTCATTGCTTGTGATGTCAGAAATTAGTTATGGACATTCAGTGACAATGTAACTTGGAACCTATAGGGTCACACACATAGGATGCACTTGGAATAGGATTTTATTCTGTTGACTGATAGGACTGTGAGCCGACCAGTTCAAGTGTTGAACCAACTGATCCAAGTGTCAGGTCAATTTGAACCACATTTGTAATGAGAACCCTAAAATGATCAGTTCAACAAGTGAATCGATCAACTCAGATATTTGAATGACTGGTTGAGGTTGTGAGACGACCATTTGTTTGATCAATACAACTATATCAAGGATTGATGCTGACATCATGGCATGCATTATCTGAATATTAATTACCAATAGAATTATGATTAGGAAACATTGTGAAATTATCGATTCAAGGGTTGGACCAATCAACTCACATGTGAACTAACCAGTTCAGTAGTGAGATGACCGGTTCATTGTTTGTAGGTCTCGGAAAATTCATAAAATTTTGTCTTTTCGACTCCTACTCAGACTAAAATTCCTGACCCTGGCCCTCCTATTGAAAAAAAGGTAGTTGAGGCTTTCTATATGCACAACAATAAGCTCTGACAATTATTGTCTTCTCACAGTTGTGGTAATGTGAGAACCCGAGCAATCCTACCCGTCAAAGGGAGGGATAGCAAGGGAGAGACAATTGGGAGAGCAAGTTGACACTGATTAGAAGGGACAACCCCTTCTCCATTCATCTAGAATGACAAGAGTTCCTGGTGGTATGTTTGGACTACTACAGAGGTGATGAAGCCATTTTCACCCACTAGGAGGATGTAGTCAACCGCCATCCATGGTGATTAACCAGGAGGCTGCCGCTAATAGCCATCTAGGTACAACTTGAAGAAAGGTGCACACTACTGCAAGGGATTGTCACTGGACTTACTGTAGGACCATGTTTAAACATGTCAACCCTCCTTCCCATTACATAATTGTTGATACGACATCCTATTTAAGAAGAATATGGTAAGTAAAATTTTGTTTCCGCTACCTTATATATACCATATTTTACTACAGTGGTATCAGAGCCACATCAATTTAATACATTTTGGGATTTAATATATATGAGCAGATTTTGCTTTATTATTTATTTATTGCATATGTGTGTATATTTAAAATGATTAATGTGAATATCCAATAAAATACCAAATACGATCCCAACAAGTATATATACAAATGATATGATATATATGTAATTTATATTTTTCTTCCTAAAATTGGTTTTGATGATGGATGTTAGCATGGTTATGACCAATAAACCCCTAGATATTTTTGCTTGGTTGGATTCTTGTTATTCTTGTTTTACATCTCAGTTTGCACACTGAGCCTCTCTCTCCTTTCATGTATGTAAAAGTATTCATGCTTTCTTTCCTATGCTTTCCTTGAATGTAACTCGAGGTATCCCTATTACCATGTAATAAGTTAAACATGATTAGTATAGTTTTAATTCATGTTATGGTAAAGAAAATATTTTGTACCAGATGAACTGACTGTTTCACAACCATTTCAAAAGAACCGATGGGCTAGATGAACTAGGAGGCCAGAGACAGGTGGAGCCAAACCGATGGGTTGGTGATCAAACCATCGCCTAGAGGATTCTATAAGTCACTTGGACCATAGACCAAATGATCTATTTGAAAGAGAACCAAGCGACCAAGAGGCCAACCAATTGATTCTTTGAGTTGAACTGACTGACCCCAACTGGATCTAGCATAGATTTTTATCAACAATAGGTTGCTCCATACGATTTGGAACTTAGGTGGTAGTATTTTCATGTCTCTCCAAGAAATTACAATAGATATAGCCATAACCATCACTCATGTTTTATAATTACATGTTACATTTGTGGGATATAGTATATATTTGATACATACTATAAATATGTGGTCATTGGATATGTATATGTATTTATGTAAATACAAATCCCTCAATACATATTAAGCCTAAGATGCTTTTCATAAGCAGAATACATGAAAAGCTTGATCGAACCAGTGTGGGCACCCCCTATTGTGGTGTGTCCTCTATCTCGTGGAAGTTTGATGTTAGATATGTGGGTCTACCCTAGTAGGGTATATATTTTATCATGTTGTCTTATGGGCCAAGCTTAACTAGGTTACCTTAATATGATTAAGTGCCTAGAAGAATAGAGATGGAATATGGCAAGGATTTGTGCATACCATCTATCTAAGAATTGCATGAGATGAAATTGGCAGATGTTGCCTGCCTCAATAATTGGTTATGAGCGCCAATGTTGAATGGGTATTGACTAAATTGTTTTGGATCTTGGATCACTAGAAGATTGTATAATGCAATCTTCCGTATTGGTAGTGAGGGATATCAATTTGAAGAAAATAATGGGAGCCATAATTAATTAAATGCCTAATTGAATATTGTCAATACTATAAAAATCAAATCAAAAGTGTTTTGACAAAGTGCAAATTTTACTCTGTAGATAAATGGAATACACAAAATCATTGTAATCGGTCATTGAGAAGGACAATCTAAATGGGACAAAGTTCCATAATAGGTTCAAGACTTTGAGAAGTATTCTCTATGTTCTTGAAACACCAGTGCCACTGGAACCCGCTCCATATGCACCTAAGGATGAAATAGATGCTTACTTAAAGCATGACAATGATGCCTTAGACACCAAAAACCTTATGGTGGGTTGTATTAACTATGAGTTTCAAGTAACATTATTAGTAAGAAAGGTATAATGCTTCTAAGGCACTATTTGGGGGCAAATTGATAGAGGGAGATCTAGTGGAGCCTCATGTGCTCAATATGATTGGGCATGTGGAATATCTAGAGAGACTCATATTTCCTTTAGGTTAAGAGTTGGCCATAGATTATGATTTTGCAATCATTGCCTAAATCATATAGCCAATTTATTGAGTGTTACAACTTGAATAGCCAAGCTAAACCGCTGTCTGAGTTGCTTGACATGTTGATATATGTCAAAGTACAAAAGAAGATGGAAAAACCCATGATGACGAACAACGGGTTGGAGTCTAAGGACATACTTAAGGCCTAGAAGTGTTTTATGGCTAAGCAAAAGTCCAGTACTTCAACACTCAAGAAAAGGATAAGGGTAGGTGCAAAAGGAATATGCCCTTTTATCTAAAAGGTCTAAGGAAGATGAAGTAAGGGATATAGATATGTACTTCAGGTATATACATGATTGAGATTAACTTTGCTACTTCTTCATCATGAGTACTCGATACCAGATGTAGATCTCACATTTACTCAAGTGTGAAAGATCTAAAAAGAAGTAAACCTTTAATGAAAGGTGAGGTTTAATTGTGGGTTGCTAATGGAGGAAGAGTTACTACCAGTGCAATTGGAACCTATGAGTTATCTCTGCCAAGTGGGTTGTAATAGAGTTGGAGAACTACTGCTATGTACCTGTCATTTATAGGAACATCATATATGTATCTTGTTTGGACATGAAATGATTCAAATTTATTATAAATAATGGTCGATCTTCTATTAGTAAAGATGGGATCTTTTATGACAGTGCCCCAATGTCTTATGGTTTATAATTGATAGATAGCATGTACAATGTAAACACCAAAAGACAAAAACTTGATAACTCAAACCAAACATACATTTGGCATTGTCTTCTAGGGCACATAAATGAGAAATGCATATCTAGAATCCATCAAGATGGTTATTTGGACTCTTTAAATTTCATATCAATAGAGTCATGTGAATTTTGTTTGTTGGGTAAGATGACAAAGACTCCCTTCACTAGTAACAATGAGAGGGAAAGTGATCTATTAGGACTCATACATACTGATGTGTGTAGCCCTTTTAGAACAAATGCTAGAGGTGGTTATCAATACTTCATTACTTTGACTGATGACTTCACTAGGAATGGTTATGTTTACTTGATGAAACATAAGTCAGAAAGCCTTGAAAAGTTTAGGGATTTCATAAATGAAGTACATAACCAACTTGGTAAAAGTATTAAGACACTTCATCCTGATCAAGATGGAGAATACTTTATACAAGAGTTTGAGGACATTCTATGAGCCTGTGGTATCGTATCACAATGGAATCCACCTGGAACACCACAACACAATGGTGTATCATAAAGAAGGAATCACACACTACTAGATATGGTGTGATCAATGATAAATTTTATTGATCTTCAGATTTCCTTCTGGGAACACACTCTACAAACCACAACGTTTACACTTAACTACATACCATCTAAATTTATTCAAAAGACACTTTATGATATATGGTATGGGAAACATCTCGATGTGTCTTTTATGAAAATTTGGGGATGTGAAGCTTATGTCAAGAAAATATTTCCTGAAAGCTTGGACCCAAATTCAAAAAATGTTGTTTTGTTGGATATCCCAAAGAAACCAGGGGATACTACTTTTACATTCCATCTAACAACAAAGTGTTTATTGCTAGGACGGGTGTATTCCTTGTAAAGGAATTTATTTCCAAAGGAATCAATGAAAGAAAAGTAGAACTCGAAGAGGTTCAACACCAACAAGAAAACATTGAACCAATAGAGGTACAAGAGGAACAAGGAGACTCAAAAACTATTGTGTTATCTCAAGTTCCTCATGTAACACTAGTACCTCTTAGATATAGTAGGACACACCTTGAGCATGAAATATTTGGTAATCTTGTGACTCAAGAGGGAAGTGAGTTGGTCATGGATGATAACCCAACAACCTACCTAGAAGCTACTAAGGGACCAGAGTTTGAGAAATTTCTTGATCCCATGAGATTTGAGATGGAATCTCTGTACTCCAACAAGGTATGGACCTTGGTGGATCCACATGAAGAGGTAAAACCCATAGGGTGCAAGTGGGTCTTCAAGAAGAAGACTGACATGGATGTCAATGTACAAACCTATAAGGGTAGATTGGTTGCAAAAGGTTTCAAACAAGTTTAAGATGTTAACTATGATGAGACTTTTTTCACCAGTTGTCATGGTTAAGTCCATTAGGATCATGCTTGCCATTGCAACTTATTATGACTATGAGATTTGGAAGATGGATGTTAAAACCACATTCCTTAATGAGAATTTTCTTGAGGATGTGTACATGTCATAGCCTGAGGGTTTTATAAATCCAAAGGAAGCCAATAAAGTCTATAAGCTACAAAGATCAATCTATGGATTGAAGCAAGCATCTTGGAGATAGAATCTTTATTTTAACGAGATAGTCGAAGAGTTTGGCTTTAGTCAAAATGAAGATGAACCTTGTGCGTACAAGAAGGTTAGTTGGAGCATAATTGTATTCCTCATATTTTATGTAGATGACATACTATTGATGGGGAATGACATTCCTACTTTATAGATGGTAAAGAACTAGGTTGGAAGTACCTTGTCTATGTAGGATTTATGCAAAGCATCCTATATCTTAGGAATTAAGATATATATATATAGATCTAAAAGACTTCTTGGCCTAAGTCAGAGTACATACATTGACAAAGTGTTGAAGAGGTTCAACATGCAGGACTCAAAGAGAAGAAATTTTCCCATGTCACATGAAATTAACCTCTCTGCCCAATGTCCCAATTCTGGTGAGAACATGACTGCATGAGTAAGATTCCATATGCATCTGCAATTGGATCTATCATGTATGCAATGTTATGCACTCATCCCAATTTCTCATGTGCCTTGAGCATGATGAGTAGATATCAGTCAGATCCTAGTAAGAGTCACTAGATTTCCATAAAGAACATCCTTAAGTACATGAGAAGAACTAATGATTAGTTCTTGTTTATGGTGGTGAGGAAGAGTTGGGTGTAAACAGTTACAGTGATGCAAGATTCCAAACTAACAAGGACGATTATTGACCGCAATCAGGATTTGTGTTTTGCCTCAACAACGAAGTTGTTAGCTAGAAGATTTCCAATCAAGAGATATCTTCTAATTTCACAACATAAGTTGAGTATATTGCTGCATCCAATGCAGCAAAGGAAGCTGTCTAGATCAAGAAATTCATCAGTGGACATGGGGTGGTTCCAACCATTAGTGATGGAATAGAGTTGTATTGTGACAACATTGGAGCTATGGTGAAAGCTAATGAACCCAGATCATATCAACGTTCCAAGTACATACTAAGTCAGTTCTATCTCATACAAGAGGTCATACAATGAGGAGATGTGAAGATCTGTAGAACACCGATCAAAGGCAACGTTGCTGACCCCTTGAAAAAAGCACTTTCACAACAAAAGCATGACAGGCATGTTAGATCACTTGGAATAAGATCATGAGTGATTTATTCTAAGCACAAGTGGGAGTCTATTGGTATGTGTGCCCAGATAGACAATCGTATGATGATTGTAATGTGCCATGATGTAATTCATTTCATAATAGTAGAAGGAAATTCCATTCACTCTATTTTATTCAGTCATGAGATAATGATGTAACATAATAAATGTCTAAATAATGATGATACTCTCTAAAATATGTCTTGAGATTTAGGATCTGAACAATGAGATCAAATGTATGATAAGAATGCAAGCATTCTTGCTATTTCCCTATTCGATTATTACTACGAAAGCCAAATAGACAAAAATAATACATAAGACTAGAGTGTGTGTTGGTTGATGACAAAATCTCATCAATCATGATATGTGATATGAAACCAAACACATAGATACTTGTTAGAGAATAGTGTACCAGACACACCCACCTTGAGAGTGATCATGGAAACCATTGAATGGTAGTCAAAACCATCTCTCATAGTGATGGCAGTGATTGTGGTTATCACGTCTAAAATCACTAAACTCATCACATGTCATTTGATGTACTTTTACATCATCCGTCGTGACCTTGAACATGGGTTTCCATAAAGGTGGTGCTCGGGTACATTGTCACACATGGGGATGACTATGAGTGATGTAGATGGGATTTTTCCCTCCAACATGAGTTTGATATCATGGCCACTTGATAAGCGAGACTGAGAAATGCATGGCCATGCTCATGTGAGTTAATATGTGATATTGAGCTTACATATATCTTAGATAGTCTTCTCTAGTTCAAGGAATGTAGATTGAATGTTGAAGAGGATGAATATTCCATGCCTCAAGTTCAATATGGATGTTAGAGACAAAGGAACTATACAATCACCGTAACACCAGATTGTAGGTTGAAGTTGTTCTTCAACTTTTCGATTACTTGGGTAGCAATTATGTCTTTCTAGATTCCACTCATTGCTTGTGATGCCATAAATTAGTTATGGACATTCACTGCTAGTGCAACTTGGAACCTATACATCCACACACATAGGATACACTTGGAATAGGAGTTTATTCATCAAAGTAGTTTAAACTTGATAAATAAAGTGTTAGGTATTCAATTTAAACTAAAAGTTGACTAACATAACTATAAATCGACTAGTTCTAGCATTGAACCAATAAATTCAAGTGTCAGGTCAAATTAAAACAACATTGGCAATCATAACCCTAAAATGACCAATTCAGCAAGTGAACCGATCGGCCCAGATATGTGAACCAACTAGTTCAGGTTGTGAATCGACCATTTGGTTGATCAATACAATTCGATCAATATTTATACTAATTTCATTTAAGAAATATTTGAATATTTTTTGCCAAAACAATTGCAAATAAGAAACATTCTCAAATAATTTGTTCAAGGGTTGAACCGACTGATTCATGAAATTCCATCTCTTCAACTTCTGCTCAGACTAGAACTCCTGACCCTGACCCTTCTATACATAGAAGGGTAGTCAAGGCTTTCTATAGACACAGGAATAAGCTTTGGCAATTGTTGTCTTATCACAATTATTGTAACACGAGAACCTGAGCAAGTCCTACCCATCAAAGGGAGGGATAGTAAGGGAGAGACAATTGGGAAAGCAAGTTGATGCTAGCACATTGACTAGAAGGGACAAATCCTTTTTTTCCATTCATCTAGAATGACAAGAGTTCCCAATGGTTCGCGTGGACTATTACAGAGGCAAGGAGATCATTGCTACCTGCTAGGAGGACACACTCAACCACCATCCATGGTGATAAACCAGGAAACTACTGCTAACAGCCTTCTAGATACAACTTGAAGAAAGGTGTACACTACCAGAAGGGATTGTTGCTGGACTTGCTCTAGGACCATGTATAAACCTTGCAACCCTCCTCCCCATTACATAGTTGTTGACGCGACCTACTATTTAGAGGGAAAATGGCAAGTAAATTTTTTGTTTCCACTATCATATTTTGTGCCATATATCTCTACATCCATGACAATGATCCATCCCTTGTATCCAGTCACCACTTCCAAAGGATATAAACCCCCAAGTAAAACTGATCAAATTAGGATAAGAACAAGCATCATGGATGCTACCAAGGGTTTAAGTTTGAAAAGCCTACTAGATGAGAACACAATAGGGAGGAAATCAATTGTTTGAGAACAATCACTAGCCTAGGAGGGAATACCTTACTCTTGATCAACCACTAAAACCCAACCTTTTCCATTTGTTAAATAACCCTCTTAGAACACCCACCTCAAGGAACATCATACCTTACTAACCTCACAAGATGGTTCATCTTCCCACTTTCCACTCTTGTTAATCCACCCAACCATGGTGTTAAAATTGCATGTCATGCCATAATCAAAGAAGCTATTCATTTCACCCAAGATACAAGCATGTATCATCACCTAAAATCAATCACTATCACATGTATCCCACATCCCAAGAGAATCGCGGAAGATCAAGGAGTATCCTTATTACATCTCCTAAACAAAGGGAGAATTCCTCTTACTTTTCACTACATACAATGCATGTGAAGGAATTAGTCCTAAAGCACAAGATATTCTCTTATTTTGTATTACACCTTACTTTTGAATCCCATTGGTCTAGAATTTAGGACCTCACTAGAAAAGGAGTCCTCACTTCACCCTATCTTACAATTGATCAATCTGAATGGCTCGGAAACAACAACATGGACTACTCCTCTAAAAATAACTTCAAGGGAGATAATGACAACAACACCACAAACAAGTTAGTTGGAGGAGAGAAGAACAAAGAAACTATGGTAGTGACTGAAGCTTTTTCCTCTCAAGAAGTTCCTCAGGTATGCATGCCATAGAAGCCAACAAGCATCACCCTCACACATCCATAAGGTGTGAATTATGTGGGAGGGTGGCACCATCTAGGATTCACTGAGAAAGGATCTATATGTCGATTCATCAACATATTTGTTTATGTGTGGCATGTGGAAAACCTATAAACCTCAACTCGAGCCATTTCAACTGGACACGTGCCAATATCCACCAGACAGGAATGCTAGGGAAGTCCCAATAATTCCACATATGGCAAAGTCTATCCCAATCCGTGATATGAGGTTGAAGGGAAAAAGGAGGAAGGAGAAGTTGAAGTCACAAAGGAATATCCTAAAGAGACAGAAAAAGTCAACACCACAACAAAGGTTTAGAAAAAAATACATGCACAACTAGGGATCCTTATCCAACTAGCATACATTTTATTCACCATCACACTCATGGTATATTCCATTTATTAGGAGACCATATGGGTACCCACCAATGGTATACATGGTGCCACCAACAACAATCAAATCGCTAATGACAACTCTAAATTCTATCCACCATGAAGATGTGATTGCAGAGACTACCACTATGGATCCCCTCATGCTTGAGAATCTACAGAAGATCAAGTATCTAGAAGGGAAAATGTCAATAGGAAAACTTCCAGTAATTTCTACTATTTCTCTGATGCGAAGTTACCTGATAACTTTAGCATGCCCTAGTTCCATGAGTAATATGGGAAAGGAGTTCCAATGGCACGCATCAAGGAAAGTTGTTCAAAAATGGTGGAGACCCATGATGACGACATGATGTTCATCTATTGATTTGCATGAACTATAACATGTTCAACCTTGGTATGATACAAAAAACAAGATATGATGACAATAACCACCTAAGCCAAGATGAACAAAAGGTTCATTGATCAATGTGCATGGAATTTAGATTAGGTCCCCACTAAAGAAGGTCTAGAAGCTCTAAAATAGAAGATAAGTTTCTCATATGGTGGAGAGAGTTATCCACCCAACTAGAGTTTAAGACTATAGACAAGGAGTCCTTTACATGGTGGTTAGGGAAACTATACCAACACTCATAGCTTTACTATCTCTACAAAGGTACTATACTTCCCTAGAACTAATCCAAGCAGGGGTCTAGATTGAGAATTCCTTCAAAAGAGGGTTTTACCAAAATATAGACCTCACCTTTCAGCCTTAGTCCACCTCCACAATGGCCAATCATATGTATAAAGGGATGAAGACTAAGGCAATATACTCAATTAATGGAGACGTACTGATACCAGCTGACAATAACAAGCAAAAATATAAAATAGTGAAAGTATCTTTAGTTCGCTCAACTATCTTAAGCTACTAATATAACAACACCCCAGCAACAACTAGCTCAAATGCTGCCACCTAATTACCAACCTCAATATATTCCACCACATCATCTATATTCACCAATTCATTAATATGGATATCCACCACCATCATTCAACTACCCATACAACAAGTAGTGGACAACAGTCCTCTTACAACAAGCAAGTTGACATCCCGAGTGAAGCCATCAATAGAATCTTCTACATAAAAAGAGCCTTCCAAGCCGAAAAGAATGTTCACACCTTTGAGAGTTTTTCTGAGATCTATCCTCCCTAAAATCTAACATTGTCTAAAGTTCCCTACTATAAGGGCCCCACCAAATCCTCTACCAAAGAGCTATAATGCCAATGCCTTCTATAATTTTCATTGAACCAAGGGGCACAACACTTGTAACTCAAATATGCTTTTTTAATATTTGATTGAATCTAGAGAGGTCAATAAGATCACAATAGAAGAAATGCCTTCATCATCCAACACCAAGTCTGTCATATCATCATAATTTCAATAGTCAGACCTATTGGTCCTTTGAAGCAAACTTTCAAGAATCGATCTGGAAGCGCGTAGGTCTTTGCCACAATCTATGAAAATTAGTTGGTGATCCCTATAAGTACTATGAGGACAATTAGCATGCTAGGAGATCACACTGGGCTATATGGCCAATAATTGTGGGTTACTAAATTGTTAGTCTTAGCAAATGCCTAGTAGAGTATAGTTCCTCACCCCACAATGATAATACAGGCAGAAGTGCCCAAGTCAGCAAAAACACCAGTAGTGGCCCTTACCACCTCAAGGGAGGTTCCATCACCCCTCAACAAAGGCAAAGTGAAAGTAACCACCTATGTAGGGGTACCTACTAGTACACCTGAAGAAGAGAGGAGAATAATTTTTAACCTTACTATCAACAACAATCAAGTGCCTCCCACTATACATGGAAACTATCCTGGAAGGCTCGAATATAATTCAATTACTAGAGGATCCATAAGGAGAAGTATCTCTGGATGAGATGATGTAAAGATCCCAAAAAAACATAGAATGAGTAACGTCTCCAGAGACGTGAGACCACAAGCGCTTTCCACCACCATCGGTTTAATCACCACTTCACACCAATCTAATTTTATGTAGATGAGACACCCAAATGAGGGAATATAAACAAGCCCCTATTGATCACTATGATCTATATGGGCCATAAGATTCCTTCATGCTTTGTCAATAATGGAGAATGTCTCAAGGCATGCCCCATCAAGATGCTTTCCAGTCTAGGAAGGGATCCTTCATATCTGAAGCCAACAACCAAGAAAGCAACATCCTTTGACGATGTAACAAAAGACACCTTAGGAGAGATCACCCTCGTGCTGCAAATTAGACCACATACTTTCATATTCTTGTTTGTAGTCATGGAACTGAGTCCCTCCATTAACCTCCTCTTAGTAAGGTCATGGATTCATCACAATCGGGTGGTTCCCTCATCACTACATTAGAGGCTCAAGTATTAGTTGAGACATGTTATCATCACAACTTAAGCTAATAGCCCAAGCACCATATTCTGCATAAACAGGAAGACCTTCGCTTCCATTTTCAAGATCCTGCATATTTTCAACATCATCTATGTGTCTCTACATAGAAGAAGATCCCATCATCTTGTATATGACCCTGCACTATTTGCCTAATAGTTATAAGAGATGCATATTTGTAAATATGAAGGTCTGTGAGATAGATGAAAAGGTTGACATATGTGGCAACTTACCATGCTAAAAAAAAACCCAAAACCAAAATACAAATCAAACACATATTAAACAAATTACCAAAAAGGTGCATCATTAAAGCTGAATAAAATTCCAATATTCTATAAGAAACATTTTCACAAGGGTCCAATTGCATCGAATATGCATACAAGGTATCTTTACATAAGTTGTATTATAACATCCCAAGATTTGATGCCTCAGATATAATGATCTTAAAAGAAATGATTGGGTTAACCATATCACCAAGGTGCACCTCCTTTTACGGGAGCCCATCACTAAAAAACTCCATAGTTAAGCGTGCCCAACTTGAAGTAGTACTAGGATGGGTGACCAGTCAGGAAGTTGATCCTGGCTTGCATGTGAGTGAGGAAAAAGCTCGTAGTTAAGGCTAGTGGTGATCTGTGGGGTCAGTCATCATTCCTGAAAACTCTACTAGAGCCTAGGGCAGTGGGCCTGGGTGTTACAAATGGTATTAGAGACCACTGCCCTAGGCGCTAGTAGAGTTTCAAGAATGACGACTGGCCCCACAAATCCCCACTAGCCTTAACTGCATGCTTTGTCCTCACTCACATGCAAGCCAAGATAAAAAAAACTTACATCCATTGCCTTCACTCAAACTTGCATACAAAAGATGTTGTCTGCATAATTACATCACTTACATACTTGAAGCATACAACCAAAAACTTGAGTTGGTATGCATGATATACAAAACTCCTTGCTTGGACCAAAAACTTGAGTCAATATGCACGATAAAGAAAACTCCTCTCCCAGACCTGAGAGTATAGGGACAACTCTAGGACTCTATAAGAACCCCACCAACCTTCTGGCACTACAAGTCTCCAAACTAGGCCTCCTCATCACTCTATGTCTGTTGGAGTTGTCGATCACCTATAAAGAAGTGGTGACCCAAAAGGTGAGACCCATCTCCCAATGAGAGATATAACTCCAAAAACATCCATTTCTTACCAATGATATGACTATGAGCAGTTAAAATCCAATAGTATTACAAAGTTGTAAAATTGAATAACTTGCATCATAAAGAGATGTATCCAGAGGTAGTTGTATAGATGATTTATCTTAGAGCATTATAATCCATCTATAATTTAAAGAAAATCTTTCCCACACCTCAGGATCTATAAAAATATATACATATGTAGCTTTCTTCTTTTATTTAGGATTATTTATAAATTCCCAGACAAGATATGTCTTAAAACCCCTCCATCGTACACCACAACGTTGTAGCACTCTTTTCTTGTGATCTTTTTCATTTAGATAAAAAACACCCTATACATACAAAAGAAGCAATTAATAATGTTGTTTTGAAAAGGAATTAATTCCAAACAAACTAAATTAGAATCAATAGATAAAAAACATATTAAAATAATATCACTTCCACTCACAGATATATCTTTCCATATGAGGTCTTTTTGGGCATAAAGAACATCATTCCAATTTTCTATATCTATTGCCACCTTACTGCGCGCGGTCACCCCTACGTAATGCTTGAAAGCACTAGCATGTTCCCCAACAGGTGCTCATGTCATATCAAACTGGACTGGCAATTTATCCCCTTTAGCCCTGAGCTCCTGCAACCTACACATCAATATAGGACCTCTCTTAGCATCACCACTACCACCCTCATGGTGCTCATGCTCAGAATGTTCATCTTCACTCGCCATTTTAGAACCTGCAAGTATACATGATAAAAAAAAGTGATAATAAAAGCACAAGTGATAAGGTATACATGATAATAAAATAAATAATTCAAAGAATACATGCCTTTAGTATTGGTTGAGTTGTTAGTCAAGTAAAATTCCTTCAGCATGGTCATGACATTTATAATATTCATTAGTATTATCTTCAACATTTACACTTGGCAAACCAACTGAGAATGGACTGGAATCATCATACTTTTCGTAGTATTCTTCTTCATTTATAGGTTCTACAGTAAACTGTCTTTTCCATGAAGAACAACAAACCAATTTTTATTTGTCGGGTCATCTATATAGAATACTTGTTTTGCTTGGTCTGCCATGATGAATGGCTCATCTTTCTCACCAATCTTTTCAAAATTCACCAATTTGAAACCCAACTCATCCACTAAAACTCCTTTGTTGTTGTCAACCCAATTACACCTAAAGATAGGAACTCTGAAATTTGTATAGTCCAGTTCCCATATGTCCTCAATTACGTCGTAATATGACATCTCAGCTTCACGTGGTCTTTTATCTTTGACACTAGAAAAATACAACGAACAATCTTGAACAATGACCCCACTGTTTTGGACCACACTACTTCCGTCTTGATGCTTTGTGTAGTATGAAAATCCATTTATGTCATAACCTTCATATGACATGACATCTATTTTTATCTTAAAGGTGAGCCATTTTATGTTCTCAAAAACATTATTCGATGATTCAGATAGTTGATTAAATACTTTCTCTTCAAACCACCTAATAAATGTTCGATTATGCTCTCTTGCAAGCCACATTGAACTGGATCGCGGATGATTTCTCTTGATAAGATCATTGTGTTATTTGATGTAGCTACTAACTTCATCGATGTTGTGTAAAAGATACAAATGCGCTTGTTCCCACAACTCACAACTGATTCCTTTCACTCGTCCTCCCAGAGTTCCTTTGCCACAATAAGATTCAGTGTGATGGGAACTTTTTAGATCGCTAGAAGTTTCATTGCAATTCAAAAAATCATTACAAAATTCCATCACCTCCCTAGCCACGTAACCCTCAACAATACTCCCTTCAAGACGATAATGATTCCGAAAATCACCTTTAAAAACACTCATGTAGCGTTCAAATGGATACACATCTTCACCTCCCTTGTAATATGTACTACAAGATGAACCATGATATCAAAAAATGAAGGAGGAAAGTACATTTCAAGCTGACACATGGTAACAATTACATCTTTCTGTAATTTATCGAGAGTATCAGGATGTATCACTTTGTTGCATATTTCATTGAAGAAGAAACATAGTCTTGTGATTGAAAACGTTACATGCTTCGGCAATATAGATCGAATAGCCACATGTAAAATTTGTTGCATTAAGGTGTGACAAATGTGAGATTTGAGACCTATCAACTTCAGATCCTTCATTGATACCAATCTACAAATATTAGAAGAGTATCTTTGTGGAACCTTAATATTATACAAGCACTCACAGAAAGTCTTTTTCTCCTTCTTTGACTAAGTATAACAAGCTGGTGGTAAATATGTGCAGCGACCCCTGATCTCCACTGATAATTCTTTTCTAATACCCATTAATTCTAAATCTTTTCTAGAATTGATGCCATCTTTAGTCTTTCCTGGTATGTTCAATAGCGTACCAATGATGCTATCACAAATATTTTTTTCAACATGCATGACGTCAATGCAATGTCTAATTGTCAAAGATCCCCAATAAGGAAGATCCCAGAATATTGACCTCTTCTTGTATAGAGATTTGTCACATGCGAGTGGATGACTACTTGAACTCTTTCCAAATTCATTAACAATATGTTTCACCCTATCATATACAACATTTCCTAGTATAGGTTTAGGAGCACTTCGTTCCTCAGTTGAACCATTAAAGGTTTTGCGTTGCCTTCGATAAAGATGCACTGGTGGGAGAAAGCTTCGATGACCAAGATATATGATTTTACCACCATGTTTCAGTCTGATTGAATCAGTATTTTCCTCACAAACAGGACATGCTTTGTATCCTTTTATGCTATATCCAGAAAAATTTCCATAAGCTGGAAAGTCATTAATCGTGCAAAATAACATAGAACACAAACTAAAGATCTCTTTACGTGAAACATCATATGTCATAATACCTTCTTCCCGTAGTTTCATTAGGTCATCAATTAGAGGTTGAAGGTAAACATCAATATCATTTCTAGGTTGCTTGGGCCCTGATATCAATATTGACAACATCACATACTTATTTTTCATACACAACCATGGAGGAAGATTGTATATAACAATCATAACAGGCCACATACTATATTGGCTACTTAATGTACCATAGGGATTCATTCCATCTGTATAGAGTCCAAGTCTTAAGTTTCTTGCTTCTTTACCAAATTGAGGGTATAATAAATCAATTTTCTTCCATTGTGGTGAATCAGATGCATGTCGTAGGATGCCATCATCATTGGCCTTTAACTCCCCATGCCAAGACAAATTTTTTGCATCTTCTATATTAGAAAATAAGCGTTGAAATCGTGGTATTATTGGTAGATACCACATCACCTTGGCAGGAGAGCCATTTTTAGCCTTAGCTGAATTTGTGGTCTTATACCTTGACGCACCACATTTTGGACAATTTATCAAATTACTATAGTCCTTCTGAAATAACACACAATCATTTGGACATGCATGAATCTTCTTAGCCTCCATTCCCATTGGGCACATTATTTTCTTTGCTTGATATGTTGAAATTGGAAGCTCGTTGTCTTTAGGAAGAATTTCCTTTAACAATGACAATAGTGAAGTGAAACTCTTATCGCTCCACCGGTTTTGAACTTTAAGAGTATATAATCGCATCACATCACTCAACCTCGTGAACTTAGTACAACCCTTATATAATGGTTTTTCAACATCATGGACAATGTTTGCAAATAAAGAAGGTGGATCAATGACATTGTCCTGACAACTACGTAGCATCTCATCAACCATATCATCCTGAATCTGGTCATCTTGAATCGGTTCATCATTAACATTATCATCATTATCTATATCTTCTATGCCACAACTATTAGTATCAACATTTTCTGATCCATAATTAAATTTCTCTCCATGCCAATACCATTCATTATAACCTTGTATGATCCCATTACATATGACATGATTCTTAATTTCCTCACCAGTATCAACTTTCAAATTGTTACAACAATTTCTACATGGACAATATAGCCTATATGTAGGTAGTTTCCTATTTTCCTCAGCAAATCTGATAAATTCATCAAGACCTTTGGCAAACTCTGGACTACAACGGTTCTTCATAGACATCCAACTTCGATCCATTTTCTATATCACATTAAAATTAATTATAAAACTAAGTGTTTAATATTGATACTATAAGCTGTAAGTTTTTATTGATAGGAAGTTAATTACTTTTATACTAAAGTGTACCACCTATCCCATTTTTTAATATTTAATCTCACTAGTAACTGTATAATGTCTGTTTAGTTTCAAATAAAATTTCAGCAACATTTCCCCTAAGTTCTCCAAGTACACCAATGTAAATGGTAAATAACCACGCAGATATGTACCCAGAGAACAAATGAGGAAATCCTACTGAAATTTTCTTCAAAACAAAACATACATTATACAGTTGCATCCTAAGTGAGATTAAATATTAAAAAATAGTCCCAAACCGGGGACTATCCAAAGTTTACTCCTAATGAGTAAATTTTGAACGAGTTTCTAAGTTAATATATAAATGCATTATTTTCATGCATCAACCCTAAAGTGTCAATTTGGGAGTACACATGTATAATCTCATATTAATTTCTAGAATTTATATAATGATTACATATGAAAAAATATATGTTTTTATTATTGGTTGGGTTATCAAATCATATAAAATGGAAAAAAATATAACTGTATAGTTAAAGGAGTCCAGGTCCAATCTCGGTCGACAATTCGCCGACCGAGAACCCACCTGCACGCGGCGTCCAGGTCCACCCTCAGTCGACAAATTCTCGACCGAGAGTGGACCTGAATGCCACGCGTAGGTGGGCTCTCGATCGATGAATTGTCGACCGAGAGTGGACCTGGACGCTACTGTGGCGGCGGGAACAAACTCGAGAATGAGGGAACAAGGTGGCAGCCTTACTTGGAAATGACAACGACCTTCGTAGAGGATGTGACGACCTTCCCGGAGAGGCGGCGACCTTCGTGGAAGTGTGGAGAGGCGGCGACGATGAGCTCTCTTCGCGGAGAGTAGGCAAAGCTTTGGCGGCGCGGAGAGGCGGCAAGGGCTTCACGGAGAGGAGGCAAGGCTTTGACGACGAGCTCCTTTCGAACACGACGACGACCTTCTTGGCAAAGCTTTGGTGGTGCAATAGCTCTTTTGGTAAGGAGGAGCTTTGGCAGAGTGGCAACGAGATTTTTTGGCAAAAAGAGGCTTCCCCTGTGCAAGAGAGAAAAGAAGAGCTAGGTCTCGGCAGCGAGAATGGAGGGAAAATGAGACCCCGACTCACTTTGTTACCCTCGAAACCTGTAGGGTCGGTTATTTGCAAACAATCGACCCAACAGGTAAGCGATGCCCGAACAAACTTCTCAGTCGACGAATTTCTCGACTGAAAGACCCTCTAGGGTCAGTTTTAAAGAAAAAACCGACCCTAGAGGTGCTTGTACACACACGAAAGGAAATCTGTCTCTTCTTTCGGTCGACAAATTTGTCGACCGAGATGTTATCGGTCGACAAATTCGTCGACCGATGTGAGCTCTAGGGTCGGCTAAAAGTAAAAAACTGACCCTAGAGGTTCTTATACATGCGTGAACTAAACTGGATCCAAAACTCAACTCGGTCGACAATATTGTCGATCGAGCGACCCTCTAGGGCCAGTTTTAAAGAAAAAACTGACCCTAGAGGTGCTTGTACACGCACGAAAGGTAATCTGGCTCTTCTTTCGGCCGACAAATTTGTCGACCGAGATGGTATCGATCGACAAATTCATCGACCGATGGGAGCTCTAGGGTCGGTTAAAAGTAAAAAACTGACCCTAGAGGTTCTTATACATGCGTGAACTAAACTGGATCCAAAACTCAACTCGGTCGACAATATTGTCGACCGAGGGACCCTCTAGGGTCGATTTTTAAAGAAAAAACCGACCCTAAAGGTGCTTGTACACGCACGAAAGGTAATCTGGCTCTTCTTTCGGTCGTCAAATTTGTCAACCGAGTTGGTAT
>OY856409.1:1762776952-1762946952 GCA_963693085.1 Alisma plantago-aquatica
GATAAATTCCACATACAACTCCACAAACTAATATATATATATATATATATATATATATATATATGTTGTGTGTATGATATATATATAATTTACACACATCATCCTAAAACTGGTTTTGATGGTGGAATTTTAGAATGGTTATGGCCAATAATCCTTGATCTCGGTGTGCATGGTTGTGGTTGTTTATTCCTTTTATTATTTGGTTTGCAAATCGAGCCTCTCTCTTCCTTCCAAATGTAAATAAATGCTCTTCTTCCTATTTCCCCTCGAAAGTAACTCGAGGTTTCCCTTTTACAATGTAATATGAAATAGGATAGTTTTAATTTATGATTCGTCGTCAGAAGACATTCTGCACAAGATGAACTGATCAGTTTGTGAGACGAACCAATGGAGGACCAAGGAGGCCAGACAATAGGAGGATGAACCAATAAAATGGTGCCAAACCAATTGGCTGGAGGTGTCCAGACGCCGCTTGGACCTGAGAACTAGATAAATGCTTCAGGAGACCAACCGAGAAACCAAGAGGTGAACCAACTGATTCAAGAGTTGAACTGATCAACCTAGATTGGTTCGAGCGTAGATCTTCCTATATAATAGATTGCATATGATGTGGACTTTAGGTGTTAGTAATTCCTTGTGGCTCTAAGGAATTACAATAGAATGGCCTTAACCATCGCGTAAGTGTTTTAATTATTGCATGTTCTCATTTGTGTTTGTAGCATTATATGATATGTATTAAGTATGTGGTGATTGGGTATGTATACATATATATGTATGTATATATATATATATATATATATATATATATATATATAATCCCTCAATATACAATATTAATTATAAGATGCTCTCCATAAGCGACACACATGAAAAGCTTGATTGACCAAGTGTAGGTTATGACAAAGTGTGGTGCACCGTGCATCTCGTAGAAGTGTGATGATAGGTATGTAGATCTGTAAAAGCAGGGTATGTACTCTATCGAGTTGGCTTTTGGGTCATGATTTACTAGGTGATCATAATGAGATTAAGTACCTAGTAGCATACAGATGACTGTGACAACGGTTGTTGCACACCATTTATCTAAGAGTTGAATAATAAGCAATTAAAAAACTTTGTCTACATAAATAGTCAAGTTGTGGGCGATCAGCCAAAGCTGACTCATGATTTGATGAAACATGGATCTTGGCTCACTAGAGTATTGTATATTACAATCTTCCAAATTGATACATGAGGGTTATCAATTTGAACATAATAGTGGGAGTGATAATTAATTAAAGGCCTAAATGATATTGTTAACTTATCAAACCAAACAAATAAATAATGTTTTGGAAAGTTGTGAAATTTCTTTTGTAGACAAACACAAACACATTATTATTGTGATCAATCCTTAAGAAGGACAAAACTAAATGGGATTGACTTCCATGTTTGGTTAAAGACTTTTAGAAGTGTTCTCAATCATGAACGAAAGTTGTATGTCTTTGAAAGACCAGAGCTAGGGAACCCGCTCCAAATGCATGCCTAATACTAAATTGGATGCTTACTTGAAGCATTCCAATGATGTCATACACATTAAGCACCTTATTCTATGTTGTATGAACTATGATTTGCATGAATGACATGATAACATGGACATTCTCGAGATGGTAACACATCTTAAGAATCATGTAAAGTAAGTAAGGTATAATGTCTAAAAGGTGTTGTTTGAGTGTAAACTGACAGTGGGAGATCCAATAAAACCCCATGTGCTCAATATGATTAGTCATATGGAAAGACTAGGATTTCTTTTAGGTTAAGAGTTTACCACATATATGAATCTATAAATCGTTGTATGAATCATACAACCACTATATCAAGTGTTACTACTTGAGTAGCTTGGCTAAACCATTGTCAGAACTACTTGGCATGTTGATGATAAAGTCAAAATGAAGAAGGACAAATATATGATGGTGATCAACAGAAGTAATTCCAAAGGAAAAGGAAATCCCGAGAAGAGTTATGAGTCTAAGCTAAAGTCCAACTCTTTTGCACTCAAGACAAAGATAAGGGGTAAGCGTAAAAGGAATATGTCCTTTTCACTTCAAAGTTAAGAAAAGGAAATGCAACCATTGTCACCATCTGGACATTGGTAAAGGAATTTCCCTCTTTATATAGAGGATCAGGAATAAGAAAGAGATAGAGATCTCTACTTTAGGACCTGAGAAGAAGTAAGATAGAACTGTGTGGAGCAAGGGTTGCTTCCACTGCCACTATAGTTTGAAGTTGTCAATCATGGGCACATAATAGAATTAGTGAATTGCTATTATGTACCTGAAATAGATGAAAACATCATGTATCTTGTATGGACAAGAATTGATGTTTCATGTCAATGCCTTATGTCTCACAATATATACTTGATAGTTGTAGAGACAAATGTGTATGATACATACATCGAATGACCTGATAACTCAAACATTGAATACCTATAGCACTATAATCTAGGGCTCATAAATGAGAAATGCATTTCTAGAATCCATATGATGGTTATCCAAACTCTTTTGGTTATTCAACCAATAGAGACATGCATATCTTATTTTTTGTGTAATATGACAAAAGAATATTCACTAGATGTGGTGGGAGAGTGACTATTCTATTAAGACTTATACATATTGATGTATATCAACCTATTGGAACTAATTCTAAAGGATTTTCTTGTACCTCATTATATTTACTATTTGTATCAGTAAATATGGTAATTTATATTTATTGAAATACAAGTATGAATTTCTTGAAGTGTTCAAGGAGATTGTAAATTAAGTATGTAATAAACTTGGTAGAAGTATTAAGATACTTCTATGTGATCGATGTTGAAATATTTTAACCAAGAGTTTGAGAACGTTCTACTAGATCATATTAATGTATCATGATGAAATCCACCTGAAACACAATGATAGTGTATCATGTTGATGTATCAGAAAGAAGGAATCATGCCCTATAAGTCATGGTGCGATTATGAATAAATCTAGCTAATCTTACAACATTATTTTGGGCACATGCTTTACACTAAAACAATGTGTCGCCTAAAATGGTTCAAAAGACACCATATGGGATATGGCTTGGGAGGTGTCCTAATATGTATTCTATAATGATTAGGATTGAAATATTATGTAAGAAAATAGTTTCTTGAAAAGCTTTGTTCACAATCATATAAATGTTATTTTTTCTAAAATACTACTCTTATCCCAATCCAACAATGAAGTTGTTTGTTGATCTGGATGGCTACGTTCGTGAAGAGGAACCCAGTTCTAAAGGAATTAGTGGGGGTAAAAGTAGAACTCAAAATGTTCGAGACAAATAAGAAAACATTGAACCTAAAGAGGTACAATAGGAATAAGGAGAATCTCAAGTTCCTTATGCAATACAAAACCTCACAGTTCTAGTATTACGTGCCTTGAGTTTGAAAGATTATGATAACTAAAAAGGTGGTAAGTTGATCATACCTACCTAGAAGCTATTGAGGGACTAGAGTCTAATAAATGGCTTGAGGCCATGAGATCCAAGATGGACTCCATGTATGCCAACAAGGTATGACCTTGGTGGATCCACTTGAAGGGGTAAAACCCATAGGGTGCATTTGGGGTCTTTGATAGAAGACCAACATGGAAGGGTAGATCGGTTGCAAATAGTTTCAAACAATTTCAAAGTGTTGAACAAGATGAAATCTTATCACCAGTTGCCATAGTGAAATCCATCAGGATAATGCTTGCTATTGCAGCTGAATGTGACTATGAAGTTTGGCAAAATGGATGTTAAAACCACATTACTTAACTAGAATATTGTATAGGATGTGTACTTGACACACCCCAAAGGTTTTATAAATCCAATAATGCAAATGAAGTCTATAAGTTACAAAGGTCAATCAATGTGATTGAAGCAAGCATCTCAGAGCTGGAATCTTCAATTTGATAAGAGAGTGAAAGAGGTTGGCTTGAGTCAAAATGAAGAAGAAATTTGTTATTACAAAAAATTTAGTGGGAGAATATTTATATTCCACATCATGATGTGGAATAACATGCTTATTCTAAAACCTAAGAAGGAAAGTACCTTCCCTATAAAGGATTCAGGTGAAGCATCCTATGATATAGGAATTGAGATCCATAGAGATAGATCTGGAAAGCTTCTTGACCTAAGTAAGAGCACATATAGTGGCAACATGCTGAAGGGGTTCAACATGTAGAAGTCAATGAGAGAAAACTTGTCCATGTTCCATGGAATTAGTCTCTCAGGAGCCTGGTGTCCCAGTTCTAGTAAATAACATGAACACGTGGATAGATGTCATATGTATT
Organism: Alisma plantago-aquatica; assembly: GCA_963693085.1. NCBI lineage: Eukaryota > Viridiplantae > Streptophyta > Magnoliopsida > Alismatales > Alismataceae > Alisma > Alisma plantago-aquatica. The sequence goes on from OY856409.1 coordinate 1,762,781,275, forward strand.
GGGAATTGGATCTATCATGTATGTACTCATCCTGTTATCTCATATGTATTAGGCATGATGAGATGATATATATTCTTATCTAGAAATCTTGTATGTATTGGACATGACAAGAGAGTATTTGTCAGATACTAGTGAAGGTCACTAGAATGCCATAAGAACATCCTTAAGTACTTGAGAAGCCTGCACTAAAATGATTAGTTCCTTGATTATGGTAATAAGGAAGAGTTAAATGTAAAAGGTTACACGGATGCAAGCTTCTAAAATGACAAATAAAATGATCACAAACTAAATTATGTTTGACCTTAAAAAAGAACTATAAGTTGGAAAGGGTTTCGAGATAATGATAATTGCTTAAATCTACAATAGAAGATGAGTATCTCTGTGTTATGAGAAACATAAGAGGGCACTATATGGATCTATAAGTTCATAGAGATGAACTTATGGGAGGTTCCAAACCATTGATGACACAGTAGAAATATTGTGACAATAATGGAGCTGATGGTTAGGCAAGGAATCTCAGATATCATACTTTGACACTTCCATCTCATACGAGATTTCATACAATGAAGAGATGTGAAACTTACAAAATATTGACTTGAAGCAAATATCCCTATGAAACTGCTTGTGCAACAGAAACATAATGGACATGTTAAGATCACTTGGAATTAGATTTGTAGGTGATTGGCTCTATGTGCAAGTGGGAGTATGTTGGTATGTATACCCAGAGAGCCAATCATATGATGATTGCAATAAGGCATTAGATACTTCATTTGATAATAAAAAAGGTGATTCCATCTATTATGCTTTTCTCAACATGAGATGATGATACAGACATAGTAGATGTCTAAATAATGATGTTACTCCATGACATATGTCTTCAGGTTGAGGACCTGAATGATGAGATCACATGTATGATAAGAGTACATACATTCTTGTTATGTCTCTAGTCATATATGACTATAGAAGCAAAATAGACAATAGTAATACATAAGACTAGAGTGTGTGTTGACTGATGACAGAGTCTCATTAGTCATGATATGTGATATCAAGTCAAACACACAGGTACATGTTAGATAATAGTGCATCAAACATACCCACCATGAGAGTGATACATGGAGACCATAGAATGGTAGCCAAAATCATCTCTCACAGTGATAAGTGGTAATTGTGGTTCTTAGACCTGAAGTAACAATATTCATCACATGCCGTTCATGTACTTTAACATCATCCAACATGATCATGAATAAGGGTTGCCATAACGGTCATGATTGGGTGCATTGTGACACATGGGGATAGAGTGTGAGTGATGTAGATGGGATTTGTCCCTCCTATAGGAGATTGATATCCATGGCCTCTTAATAAGTGAGACTATAAATGTATGACCATACTCATGTAATTAAATATGTTATATGTGAACTCACATGCATCTCAAACAGTCTACTCTAGTCTAAGGAACATGGATTGAATGTTAAGAGGATGACGATTGTATGCCTCGAGTTCAATCCAAATATCAGAGACAAAGGAACTATATGATCACAGTAACACTAATCATGGATTGTAGATTGAATTGGTATCCAACTTTCCAAATTACTTGGGTAGCAATGATGTGTTGCTAGATGACACTCTTTACTTATGATGTTGTAAGTTAGTTATGAACATTCATGTAACGACCGCCACCAAACTGATAGTCAAATTATTACTAATGATGTGGATTAATCATAAATAGTGGATCAACAAAAATCACTAAAATTTAAACCCATTTTTGCAAGAAGATCCTCTTTTGGTAAACTCTTACTGAAAGATTCAAAACTTATACATATCATGATTTACATTGTATAACATTGTTTCATCTCATCTCGAAGACAACATATAACAGTTGCTCTATCAAAACACATACTGGAGCAACATAAAACCTCGAGGCTTACAAGCCAAAATCTTAGATTGTTCATGAAACCATTACGAACTGACTCCAAGGACCTGAGAGTACATAGACGATACATAGGACTTCTATCTATAAGGCATGACAGACAGTACACTCAACCTGAGTTGTTACCATTGTCCCAGTTGTTGTTCCTCCTCTGTAGAAAGGTCTCTACTGCCTCGTGCACGTCCACCTAAAAATTGTGGATCCCACGGGGTGAGACAATTATCCCAGTGAGAGATATAACTCTCCGCCAACCATATTGTTATCACAGATAAGCATAATAAAACTGAGCAGAGGTTCTTTTATATTTAACTAGAAGGATTAATCATTGTATGAACAAGACTAGTAATTTATTTACTTAAGAAAATGATGCATTTATCTATGGTAAAGTAGTAAACCATCTATCCACTCTACAAGGAATGTAAATAAACATAAATAACATCTACCAACCAAGATGTATAACTGAAGTATGCATCAACCAATGTTTTCCATATTCGATCCTTAAGCAAATACGCTACACGGTTGATTATGTTTTACAATCACACTTATGCCCTGAGGAGATGAAGTATACCTCGTTCATCTCCAATCGAGCACAAACTTCTCACAAGTCGGTACCATACAAGGTCAATGGAAGAGCCGACTGCCAAGACCTCACTTGTCTCAGTCAGTACGAGACTACTGGCAGTGACATCTCGTATCAATTTGCAAAAAGAGCATGCCAGGGTACAAGGCATCTTCGCTTAGAGCTACTGTGTTAGCATGTACTCTCTTAGGGGAACATCTACTAACAACCATCCCCAGTTATGAAATTACTGAGCCATGACATATAGCCATACTCTGAGCCATGGGCCAGTTCACCGTTCTCAACATTGAGTCTACGACCGTAGTCACACTCGAGCCAGGATATGGGACATAGCCAAATCCCCATTTATTTCAAGTTCGTAAGGGGATCTTCTCACACATGGCTATCCAAGCTTACGCCCCCACATATTCAAAAATTTGCACTCCGGGTTATACTATAGAAAAACCCATTTCACAATTCAGCAAATCTTGACACCGATTGATCTATGGTTAGGGAAACATTTATGGTTCCTAATGATATATTAAGTGCATTACATCATTCTTTTAGCATCAAACAAGTTATAAGCATAAATCATAAACAAATGCTACAAAGAAATGAGTAATACATCTATCAAGTATTGTTCTAATATTTAAAACACATTTAGATACATAACACTTGGGATCTCAGTCCCTATCACATTACTGGGAATCCTCATCCCTTCACATCATCATTATCATGATTACTCGATCTAGGTATTCAAACCCTTAGATCATCACATAGCATCATTACCTCTGTAACAGGTAACTATTACCTCTAGGTCCTCAAACCAAGGTATTCATCACACTTGTTGCACAAGTATTTCACATGGCTCACAAAACCCATTTAAACATATTGTCAACTCTCACTAGGGAACAACTATTCACATGGCTCACAAGGCCATTGTTAGGGTTAGGGTTTCCCTTTATAGCGGAATAGGGTTTTAAGTTCATATTATTAATCCAAACCCTAATTCATTGCTCCACACATCTAGGAGCATACATTGATATCATAAGTATTCAATCATACTTATTTATTCTCATCATTTATCATTAAATGATTATCAACACAAACTACGAGTTTCTCTCTCATCCTCACTAGGATATTGATTACATCATACTTCTGGTTCAATCCTCCTCTTGAGGAATATTAGTTCATCATAAACAATTCACATCATCTTTTATATTGCAATGCAAAATATGTCACTCAATCAATCACATATTATTGAAATGTCTCTACCATATTGGGTATCAAGATGTATGTATATTATCATATTATTCTTTAAGCTACATTCTTTACTTCATGTCGTGTATCCATATCGGACGTGATATAACCACATCACCATGTCACATTTTAGGGTGTATCCCGTAACACTATATCGTGTACCCATAGCATATGGATTATCACTTAGTTCTTATCATCTCAAGTTAGCTTTGTATTGGGGATGAGCTAGGTGCTTGACCCCATATCAGGTATAAGCTATGTACATGGTTCCATATCATGCACAAGGCGTGAACCATATCGGGGATGGATTATATGCCTCATCATGTATCGTTTTAGTGGTATATAAGATACCATATTAGTTTCCCATCTAGGATTATCATATTGGGTCTTCATGTTGGGTAACATATCGGGTTACCATGTTAGGTAGATCCTTAGGCTCATAACCTCAGTATACCTTCAAGGATCAGCCCTATCATATAGTTACATTACAAGCGAGGTGTCTAATTGAATTCGCTTATCACAATCCATTACTCAAGGGATAGGGATATTAGATTTCAATCCATCATCTAGGGTTATCCACCATATTAGGTAGAATGGGCCTGACGTGTATTTTACTACGCGCTTAAACGCAAGTATACGCGTCGAGTAATATAGGCCTTGTGAGGCCCGAGTCGAACTCAGGGATACGTGAATTATTGGAGACTTCTACTAACTAATTGCAATCAGCTAGGCCGATTAACAAAGTAGGGTTTTGTTGTTGAACTTAAAAGAAAATAAAAATCAAACAAAGAAAACAATCGATTAAAGGTTAATTTAATCAATTCAAAGGGATATCTTTAGGATGGCGGTTTCACCGCGGGTCAACATTGTATTAGATTTCATATAATTCCTCACACTTCTCTCTCTATCCGGGTAGTGGCCTGAAATGAGAATTACCCACTGTCGTGGTGTAATCCACTACTTAGATTTAGGTTGATTCCATCGTCATAGTAATCATTCCCCTAAACTAAGCGCATGAAGATCGGTCCCTCAGTTCCCACCATTAATTTTACAACTCCTTTGTCAAGGGTTTTATTAATTAATGTAGAATTCGTCTCTTTTCAACCGTTAATCCTTCTGTCGAAGTGATTAAGGGCATTAATTTATTATTATGGTGATCAAGCATAACAATAGCAATAGAGAAAATGAAATTATACCACGGATATGAGAGAAAAATATGAATTATCAATCTAAAATCATCATACAATGTATCCCCGGGCTACTCCCGGTCCTAAAGATTGAGGGTTTTAGCCTCTCATGTTCATCTTACACGAATACATGGTAGAAATTGGGGAATTCATAAGAAAAACGTGAAATAGATGGGAAAAAACCCCTGAACGGAGAAGAACCGGCGGATCCTTGGCGTAGAACACAAACTTTCCCCGCCTGTCGGTGGTGGAAATTGTCTTCGGCAGCGTCCGAATCAACCGGGATGAGCTTCTCGGCCTCCGTTCTCCTTTCTCTCCTCCTCGGCACTCGTGCAATCCAAAAAAATGAGATCCCCCTCGTCTCGGCGGCCGTCATTAGGTATAAGTCCCTAATTAGGTCGTCAAATAACAACAGCCATCCGATCGAGATCAAAACAGATCCAACGCATATCTGCCGGCGTCGATACCATCGACGCGGGTCGATGGTATCGACCCAGCGAATTAGCGGCAGCTTTCCTTTCTTTTATTCTGAGCGCCTGTGGTGATCTCGATACCATCGACTTGGGTGTCAATGGTATCGACTCCTTTAGCATCGGTTGTTGTCGTTTAGCGACGCTGTAGCTCTCCTTGTGTCGATGGCATCGACTAGGGTCGATGGTATCGACACTGTATTGCTTTTCTCGGCTGACAACATGTGGCTTGGTCGATGGTATCGACTTCCGTCGATGGTATCGACGGATGCAGATACTTGTTCTTCCTGAAATTTCACAACAGGCCCAAGTAAATCCACACAATTTATAATAAGATGATAAATAATGCTCAAAATAGTAAAACAAAGGGGATTTGATATAAAATGATGGCAAAGACCAAATAAAGTGAATTATGCAATAATATCCATGAAAATGAGTAATTAAGGCACAAAACACATATGAAATAGGTCTCTAAATGTGACTCAAAATCATCGCATCAAACTCCCCTAAGCTTAAACATTGCTCGCCCTCGAGCAACTAATCCTTAGAATAGAATTGCAGATGTCAACTAACAATCAACACATCACCCCACATCCCACATGACTCCCACTGAACGTTCTCAAACCGGCCTTTCCTAATCACAGAACAGTAATTACCCTACAGGCGACAATAATCATCAATAAAAGAAATTATCCTTCAAACCGATGAACACTATCACATAAGGCAGTTAACATAATAAAGTTCGCCGATTCAGCCATGGTGCATCTTGTGATCGCCTAAACTACGTTGCTCGCCCTAACTACCATCTACATGGAAGCAGTCCTCCTTATAATCATGAGTGAGGAGAAAATCACGGTGACCTACCAATTCGAGAAACGGGTGGATGGAATGGGTGGTTCATGGGAGAATATGGAAGTATTACACAGTTTCAGTATGCATATAACAAAATGCCCTAAATGATGCAAATGCACATTAAGAATGCCCTAATGCCTAAAAGTGGGTGGAATGATGCATGCACTAACCTTCTACCTCAAAATGAGATAGAAATCTACTCAAGCCACATCATGTACTCAATTCCCCTGTTATACAAGTGATATCATTCCTTTCTCCCTCTTATTCCATTTCCTTCTAAATTCTCTTCTTTTTTTTTCTTTTCTTTTTTTTCAAATTTTTTTTCTTTCAGATTTTGTTCTTTTCCTCTTAGCCCACATATCCATAATTGCTTAGAGATACATGTGTTAGGCTATTTTCTTCATGATTGGAAATCTTTGTACTAATGTGAGGGTATGGAACAATTTAGATCACTTTTCAGGTCAACTGAGATACATGGTGTACTTATGCATGAAAATCATGAAAGTATGAGTGCAACTACATGACATGCACCTAAAGGTAATGTGCATGAATCACTATACATTTTTTTCTCGTTTTATGCAAAAGTATGAAAATAACAATGAAAATTCTATCTACATGCTATGCACACAAAAGAAATTGAAACTGCACTTTACTTCCAATTCTTGGGTGGATTATAGAAAATGGGGTGGAATGATCACAAGATTAAGTGACTGAACCTTAGAAGAAAATTATGCGTCCCTCCTTACTGACATGTGTAGTAGTTTAAAGGGTTCTTTCTCTTACATCTGATTAAGGTCTCATTACCATTTGATTAGGTTAGGCTCAAACAACCGTTACTATCCACTTTTCATGAGTCAATGGGGGTGTGAGTATGACATATTGCTTCAAAGTTGACATAATCAATCATTTTCATAGAACAAGTTCCCCAAGGACAACCAAGTAAAGCTATCCAAATGACACAGAAAAATTTTAAATTCCCTTAATTTCCCATGAAAACAGCAAGATGAAAATTTGTTTAAGACATCCATGATTACACTAGATAGATGTGGATCCTAAACAAACACTAAAATTGCAAAAACAAATAACAAAGCAAAAAACTAAAGAAAACTAAAGAAAAGATAAAAGATAGAGCTGTTCCAGCCACCCCCCTAAGCTTGAATTCGACTATGGCCTCATAGTCAAAAACCAACTTAAGGGTGGAACAGTGATACCAGATCAGTCTGATGGTGGTGGAGGCGGGTACTGCCAGGGTCGTGGGGTCCGGATTTGCTCTGGATGATGTGACTTCATTTGACCAATAACCCCGTCTTGAATAACTGACACCGACACTATTGTGTACCCGTCGATACCATCGACGGAAGTCGATGGTATCGACTCGCTGATTAGGGCAACTGCCTCGCGAGTCCGGCCGCCGCCTTTTTCACTTGAAAATGTCGATACCATCGACAGACCCGTCGATGGTATCGACTTCACTGAGTCGATTTCTTCTGAAAATCTCCAGAGATCTCGATGGTATCGACTGGCATGTCGATACCATCGACCTTTTATTGCGACCTGTCTGTGACCATGTCGATACCATCGACGGGACCGTCGATAGTATCGACTCAGTGCGATTTTTTGCAGCTGTCAACCTGAACCCATGTCGATACCATCGACCAGTGTGTCGATGGTATCGACCCTGCCTGTGCCTGCACATTGAACAAACGGATCAAGGTATCTTCTTTACACTAAAATTCACACGAAATAAAAGCAATCTACGACTATAACTAAACTATCCTAATGTACCAATGGTTGGGTTGCCTCCCAACAAGCGCCCTTCTTTAGCGTCTTAGGCTAGACGGTGTGACAATCATCATATTTTCACCTTGGGAACTGGGCTTAGAGGATCATTCGGTAATTTGAATTCAACACGATCTCCTCCAATGCCCAAAGACAGAGTACCTCTCCCTAAGGCAGTCACGACATCTGCCGTTGCTTGAAACGGTCTTCCTAGAAGAATTTCACAGCTTTGGAGTGGTGGCATATCCATGACGACAAAGTCCACAGGGAATATGAATTTATCCACTTTGACGAGAACATCTTCACATACTCCATAGGGTCTCACTGTAGACCCATCTGCTAATTCAATTGTTGCAGCCAACTTCTTTATCTCTTTTAACCCCAACTTTTGAAATGTAGCCAAAGGCATGAGATTTATACTAGCGCCGGAATCACATTGCACTTTAGAAACATGTTGACCACCTATTGAACACGGAATGTGAAAACCTCCTGGGTCCTTTCTCTTCTGTGGTGAACTCCCGTGAATCATCGAGCTCACCGTCTCATTCATCCAATAAATTTCATCTTCTTTTATCCGCCTCTTCTTATTGATGATTTCCTTGATAAACCTCCCATAGGCGGGTACTTTCTCGATCATCTCCACTAATGGAATATTGATGTGGAGTTTTCGGAATATCTCCAGAAATTTCTTAAAGTGACGATGCTCTTTCTTTGACTTCGGATTTACCGGATCTGAAACATCAGCTGCATCAACACGCCTATGAGGTGGCACATAAGAGCTTTTCAGGGGTACCTCCCCTAAGCTTGCTTCAATGATTCCCTCGGACGTGGGCTTTGGCGAGACATCATCAATAGTAGCAGCTTGTTGTGGTTCCTCTCTCGCCTCAGATGTCTCCACATGTGCACAAACAACCTGCACCTGCTCCTCTTGCCTAGATGGAGATACCATACTCACAACTCTTTCTGATTTTCTGAAGAAATGGTTTCCGCCCGGCAATCTATAGTACGTGCGTGGATATGGTATCGCCGGTGTTGCATTCACATTGAAAGTCATCTTTCTTTCTTCTACAGCTTCTTGCACCTGAGATTCCTCATTTCTTACCACCGACATGTACTTAACCTGATGATGTGCTTGAGCCACGTTCGCATTCTCAGCTGGTTTCTGTTGATTGGCGTGCTTGATGGCCGCCACTTCATTTGAAATCTGTGCCACGGTGGTCTCCAATGCCCGCATTTGCGCTCCATGGCTTTGCAGCGTCTGCCCAAACTTGGTTAGAATATCACCTTGAGATTGCAATTGTTTTCCAAACATGGCCATCATCTCTTGGTTTTGCTGGACCATTTGAGTTAGTAATTCAGTGTTCTTATCCTCGGTTCTTTGCTGTGGTTTGGCATCCAGATCCTGCAGAAAATTATTCAGATCCTTCCATGAAAACTTTTTATCCTTTCTCCATGCATAGTCATTGTTTCTATAGCCCTGTTGTTGCATGAACTTCACTTGGGCTTCCTCATCCTCAGATGCATCCTCCTTAGTTAGCACCTTCTTGGCTAGAAGATCTAACTTGGCATTCAGCTCCCTCACTCTTCTGGATTCACCAGCAGCCTTGACATGTTCCACGGCACCTCTGTCACCCCATGACTGCTTCCTAGCCATGTTTTTCAGTATCTCCCAACATCTGGTATCGGTGTTATTCAAAAAAAATCCGGATCCAGCCGAGTCCAGGTTGCTTCTATCATGTTCAGACAGAGCAAAGTAGAAGATTTTCACTTGGGTTTCCTTGTCCAGTCCATGGTGTGGACATCTCCTCAACATGACTTGAAATCGCTCCCAAGTCTCAGAATAGGTTTCACCCGCCTGTTGGGTGAAATTGTGGATCTTCCGGATCATATCATTGGTCTTCTCAGGAGGAAAGAACCTCTCGAAGAAAACCTCCACCATGTGATCCCATGATTCAACAAACTCGTCGTCGAGGTTATGAAGCCACTCTCTTGCTACTCCAGCCAAGGAACTTGGGAACAACTTGAGATACAACGCATCTTGCGGGAACCTGTCGATTTTCACCATATCGCAATTCTCCACGAACTGGCTGATGTGGGCCACTGGATCTTCATTTTTTAATCCGTGAAATGCGTTTGATTTAACCAGGTTAATCAGTGCTGGATCGATCTTGTATGTCAGTATGTTGATCGCCTGCTTCTTTATGGGCCCCTTTGATGCTGAGGAAGAAGACGCCTTGATCTTCTCCCATATTGTCTGTGTTTCAGCCATTTCTTCTGCTTGTTCTTGCTCTGATTCAGAATTTATATCACTTTGGTATTCCTGCTCGTAGTAGTCCTCGTCCTCTGGACCCGCAGATGGAACCTCAGGTGTGCGATTCACGTAGTCTCGACTACGTGTGTGCACCATGCAAAGTACCTGAAATATGGAAATAGGGGTTCAGTACAATGCTTTGAACGAGTTAACACAATTATAGAGAAATAAAGGAATTTTTAAAATTGTTTTAAAATTAATAAAAAAAAATGTGGCCTAGAATGGCCGCTCTTAGCACTCAAAGTGCCAATAATTCGCCGTATCCCCGGCAACGGCGCCAAAAACTTGACGTGTATTTTACTACGCACTTAAACGCAAGTATACGCGTCGAGTAATATAGGCCTTGTGAGGCCCGAGTCGAACTCAGGGATACGTGAATTATTGGAGACTTCTACTAACTAATTGCAATCAGCTAGGCCGATTAACAAAGTAGGGTTTTGTTGTTGAACTTAAAAGAAAATAAAAATCAAACAAAGAAAACAATCGATTAAAGGTTAATTTAATCAATTCAAAGGGATATCTTTAGGATGGCGGTTTCACCGCGGGTCAACATTGTATTAGATTTCATATAATTCCTCACACTTCTCTCTCTATCCGGGTAGTGGCCTGAAATGAGAATTACCCACTGTCGTGGTGTAATCCACTACTTAGATTTAGGTTGATTCCATCGTCATAGTAATCATTCCCCTAAACTAAGCGCATGAAGATCGGTCCCTCAGTTCCCACCATTAATTTTACAACTCCTTTGTCAAGGGTTTTATTAATTAATGTAGAATTCGTCTCTTTTCAACCGTTAATCCTTCTGTCGAAGTGATTAAGGGCATTAATTTATTATTATGGTGATCAAGCATAACAATAGCAATAGAGAAAACGAAATTATACCACGGATATGAGAGAAAAATATGAATTATCAATCTAAAATCATCATACAATGTATCCCCGGGCTACTCCCAGTCCTAAAAATTGAGGGTTTTAGCCTCTCATGTTCATCTTACACGAATACATGGTAGAAATTGGGGAATTCATAAGAAAAACGTGAAATAGATGGGAAAAAACCCCTGAACGGAGAAGAACCGGCGGATCCTTGGCGTAGAACACAAACTTTCCCCGCCTGTCGGTGGTGGAAATTGTCTTCGGCAGCGTCCGAATCAACCGGGATGAGCTTCTCGGCCTCCGTTCTCCTTTCTCTCCTCCTCGGCACTCGTGCAATCCAAAAAAATGAGATCCCCCTCGTCTCGGCGGCCGTCATTAGGTATAAGTCCCTAATTAGGTCGTCAAATAACAACAGCCGTCCGATCGAGATCAAAACAGATCCAACGCATATCTGCCGGCGTCGATACCATCGACGCGGGTCGATGGTATCGACCCAGCGAATTAGCGGCAGCTTTCCTTTCTTTTATTCTGAGCGCCTGTGGTGATCTCGATACCATCGACTTGGGTGTCGATGGTATCGACTCCTTTAGTGTCGGTTGTTGTCGTTTAGCGACGCTGTAGCTCTCCTTGTGTCGATGGCATCGACTAGGGTCGATGGTATCGACACTGTATTGCTTTTCTCGGCTGACAACCTGTGGCTTGGTCGATGGTATCGACTTCCGTCGATGGTATCGACAGATGCAGATACTTGTTCTTCCTGAAATTTCACAACAGGCCCAAGTAAATCCACACAATTTATAATAAGATGATAAATAATGCTCAAAATAGTAAAACAAAGGGGATTTGATATAAAATGATGGCAAAGACCAAATAAAGTGAATTATGCAATAATATCCATGAAAATGAGTAATTAAGGCACAAAACACATATGAAATAGGTCTCTAAATGCGACTCAAAATCATCGCATCAGGGCCATATCGTGCATGAGGCATGAGTTGGACTTCATATCGTTCACAAGATAGAAGTAGGTGCTTTTCCTATCATACAAGGGATATAAATCATATCATACATGTGGTATCATTCACCACCTATATCAGTTTACCCATCACCTTGGGTTTCCAACTCTATGTTGATTAGAGTGCTTACTATCTCTATACCTTGTAAGAGGTGTAGTTCTAGACTTGTATCGTGTATAAGGGGTAAGTGGGTATCTCCATATTGTTCATAAATCATGGCTCATATCATGTATGAGCTAACATCTATCCCCATATTGGGTTAACCCCCATCTTGGGTTTCATATCGGGTTGAGGTATTTCAACCATATCGGGTTATACCTTGTATTTGAATCCATATCTTATATTGTGCATAAGTGTATGCTCATTCAATCATATCGTGCACTAGATGTGTGCTTCAAGATATCGTGTACCAAGTGTGTATTACATGATCATATCGTGCAAGGAGTACTTGCTTGCCTTACTCATATCGGGTTACCCAAACTAGGGTTTTGACATATCGACTTACAAGTATACACTTGACCCTATATCGTGCATGGAGTCTTTTCTTGACTTCCTGTCATGCAATAGGTATATGGTTAACACCATATCGTGTTCCAAGGTATGAACTTCATCTCCATATCGTGTGAGGAGATTTAAACTCATAAACATATCATGCAAGTGATGTTTGTATATATCCATATCGGGTTAGAGGTACTTGTTTGTGTGCTTGAGCGCAATATCACTTTATAAAGTGATACCATCTTCTTCGAGCTCTAGACATTCATTCTAACTATTATAGTTTATGAATAACATGCCTAGGAAATTTTAAAAATCATGGATTCATCAAGTATTCAATAAAAACTCAGAATTGAAAGTAAATCATCTAGTGTAACAAGTTAGGTGGTAAATAATAACATGATTGGGTTCAAGTTATATAACCCGCCTTCTAAACAACTTCAAACCTCCAAGCTCCAAAGATTTACATTACTAAGGTTGAAGATGAACTTTTCAAAGGTCCAAGGCTCATTCACCACTCTTTCATAGACAATAAATCACCATAGTTAAGCACTTGGTGAAGAAGGAAAGAAAGGAATATCAATAACCTAATATCCTACTTCAACCAAGGTTGAAGATGACCAAAGCCTTACCTTAAGCTTGGTGCTCGAATTCCCCTTGATCTTTGAGATACTTTGCATGATACCTAAGGGTCTTTTCATGATATCTCCAAGGTAGATGGTTGTGGGGTTCGTAAACTTCCATAAGTATGTGGAAGGTGAAGTATATATACTTGGGTTCATGAGATAAAGTGTATAAGAGGTGTCTTCACCTCATGCTACTAGATGACATGTGGCCATGCATGGTTGACACATGGAAATGCATGCACACATACATATCTTTCTATGAAAGAGTCTTGAGGATAATCTAGAGATAATATCTCGGCCATCCTTTATCTTGTTGGATAAGTTTCCTCATCTTTATATCATCATTAAGGCAATCTGATACACTTTTTGCAAGGAACTTACAACTCGTCATGGGCCACCCCCTTGAGGTGCCTTTCCCGTCATGGCCTTTTCCAAGGCTCAACAAACCGATAGGAGACTTCTATTATGGATTCTTGGCCGATAGGGCTCCTATACCAAGTCTACAACTCGCTACAACACATATAATGTTTTTCCTTTAATTCTTCCTTGGTCTATTTATGACCAAGAGTATCATCATTCAAAGATGACTCAAACATAGAGTCTCCTTCTTTCTATTTCCTCTAAAAGATACATAGAGGAAGTAGGGACACTCTATAGGTGGTAATTTGCATTCCTACCCTATATTTTGGGTAAATTACAAATTGTACCAAAATTGGTGCACATAGTACTAGCATTGTTCAAATAAGTTATATCTTGGGATTTAGGCTTTCCACAAGCCACCACTTAGCATCATTCTCTCTCTTTTATGATATTAAAACACTTAGAACATATTCAACATGTGACATTTTGCAATGTAACCCCTTATCTTGGGTAAATTGCACATTTCAGTCAGACTATCAATTAATGCACAAATAGTTTGCAATTAAGCTCAGACTTGAAAATAAACTTCACAAGAAGCCTTAATTACTTTTCAAAAGATTAGAATCGATTTGTAAGTAACTTAAGCAAAACTCCTAGGGTTAAGCCATAATCCTGGTCAGGGGTGTTACAATTATAAACCCCTAATAAGGATTTCATCACTGAAATCCCAGATGAAGGAAGACAATTGTTGTTCATGAATCATATCATCAAGTCTCCACATAACATCTTGATGTCATGGAGATGTCAAAGAACTTTGACCAGCACAAAGTCCTTCCATAAAAGATCATCATAAGGTCTTTCACATATGACACATACTCAGTTGTCCTTTCCATTATTGACTGTGGAGTCAACTCTGTGTCAAGTAACACTTTCTACGTCAGAGAAGTACTATTCATACTTTGAATAATTCAGGTGTCAAACCTTATTGACTCACATCTTTTGTGTGATAAGATTCTTGATTCTAGGGAGTCTTTCATACTCTTCACTTAGCTTAGCATTTCACTTTCAAGGAAGGACCAGGATTACATTCTGTCACCCACTTGGGACTACAAGTCTTATCATACATCCTTAATACCACTCCAATCTGTTAACACAACACAAAACTTTCTTATGACTTGTATCAACTATCTTCCTAATTGTACATTCTCTTTTCATAAGGAAAGGTCACTTACTAAAGAAGAACTTATCTCAGAGGTATCTCTTGAGGTTATGAATAATTTGCCTCAATGGATCTAGATAAGGATACTCTAAGGAATTATTTTTAGCTTGATAAGCTTCCTTTCAAAATGATCCTACAATTTCTACTTCAATTAATACATCCTTATCAATGTTTATGTTTATGCAAAGCATAAACCCCTAACATATGATCTCCATACTAGAGTTATCTCAAGGTTGGCCCTTCTAGATAACCATACATTATTCATCTTATCGGGAATCATATCCTCACTTTCCCATACCACCTAGCACATCTTGGATACCATAATCCCTTACCTTGGTATCCTTCACATGTGTCGAAAACACATCACATCCTCATCATTTCCATTTCTCTATTGTTAATGTCAAAGTCAAACATATAAAAGGATCTTTCTTTCTTCTTATTCTTTTATCTTGGGACATAATATATTACACATATCTTTATCTTGGAACCAAAGTCCAAGACAAACTAATACTTTTCTAAGTATCCATCAAAAGATCACTTCTAACTCATGCACATCAAATGTCCTCAGACTCACTTGATTGCCATGTCCCTGAAAGGAAAGAATACAAAGAAACATATTCCTTTCATCACCCCATCATTACCCAGGGTTGTTCATCAAAGAGGAGACATCATCATCTCCTAAGATTATTACATGAACTTTCACTATTCATGAGTCATTTACACTTGTTTCATCCTAGATTCCTTGCCATCTCCACAGGAATTATATGGATGATTACATATCATCGTTCCTTTCTTTATTATTGTCTAACATGTTCATGAACATTTCATGATTTTATCACATTTCCCATTTCCATATTATGGAAAAGATATTTACTATTCACATAGACTTTATCAAACAGGGATCATCTCCCTTGTTCTCATTCTCTTATCATGAGGATTATACTTTTTACTTCCTCATACACACAGATTAATCTGAGATCATATCATATTCCATTTTATTGCACTTAGGATGTGATACAAATATCCATACCATATTTCTAGTTTCGTTATGCTCACTAGATTATCACAAAATGACTACTTTATCAAAGTAATCAGAAAGATAACAATCTAAGAGTTCCATACTTACCTTATCTTCAATAGTTGAATACCTGGCCAGGGTATACAAGTACTGAGATTAGATGGTATGCAATTTGTTTATTATCATATTCCTTACTTTTTACATCATCAAAACATAGGACTTAGTATCCCTGGATTTTCTCCAGGCATCACTTCTACATCTCATCCTCTTTCACACAGATTAAAGAAATTGTAAAGCATTTACAAGATTACTGAGCAAAATGTAAGTCCTCATCTTCCTTGTGTCCTCATAGTACTAGTCAAAGGAAGCTCAATAACAACAACTTTTCTTATATTTAACAAATAGAATCATGAAATGACATATCAGAATGACACTATTTCATCTTACCTGTCTCAACGCATGGATTGTTTACTACCTCAGGCTGATTCTTTTCATAGAATCGTGTCGTTGTCTGATTCCAACATCATGTTTTATTGTTCGGTGTTGATGGACCTGCTCGGGACGTCTGTCTACATCCTCTTATGCCACTGCTAGACCATTTTCTTTGAGAGTCTTGTTGAGTCTGCCTCGGCAGTTGGGTCATTTCCTCCTTCCTTTTTGGACAAAAGGATCTAATATGCCCAATCTGTTTACACTCATAACACATCTTATAAGCATCCCCTGGCCTTGTCGGCCTTATAACTGATGTAGAGGCCAAATCAAGAGTTCTAACTGGTGGAACATCAGGTCTTTTACCCTTTCTTGGTAACCACTACCCTGGTGCATTAGACATTGGTTGCATTGATGGTACCAAAAACTCCCCCTTTTTAGAACTACTAGGCATTTGTTCCTAAGTTTGGATAGATCTTTTCTTAATCCCCTACCTCATTATCCTTTTTTGGAAAGTCCTTTATGAGATGTCCTGGTTGCCTACACCTGTAGCAAACTCTGGTTTTTGGGTCGTAACCTAATTCTTTCAACATTTTCCATTGCTCCCACATAATGGTGTTGATCAGGAATCCTGCTAGAGCCCAAAATTTCATCATTGGGGGCTGGTAATCTAGGTTGTATTGCTTGTATCTGATCCTCATTATGTGCTAATGTTGTCATAACCAATCCGGTGAGAGCATTAAAAGTAGGGTTCTCTATCATGGTTGGATCAACTTGGGGATGTTAGGCAGACATTCTTCTCTCGCCTGATTCCTTGCACCTTCTCCTGGTACAACAACATTGCTTTCAACAATGTGTTCCTTGTGTTCTCCAGACATCTTTAAGCTTTAGTCTATCTTCTTCATAAGCATAAGTCACTACAAGATATATTAGAGGACACTAGAATAGACTCAACACCTTAGTCCTATGTCTCTGTAGACTCAGCGAACCTTAAGCTCTAATACCAAAACTTGTAACGACCACCACCAAACTAACAGCCAAATCATTACTAATGATGCAGATTAATCATAAATAGCGGATTAACAAAAATCACTAAAATTTAAAACCATTTTTGCAAGAAGATCCTCTTTCAGGAAACTCTTACTGTAAGATCCAAAACTTATACATATCATGATTTACACTGTACAACATTGTTTCATCTCATCTCAAGGACAACATATATTAGTTGCTCTACCAAAACACATACTGGAGAAACATAAAACCTTGAGGCTTACAAGCCAAAATCTCAGATTGTTCATGAAACCATTACGAACTGACTCCAAGGACCTGAGAGTACAGAGACGACACATAAAACTTCTATCTAAAAGACATGACAGACAGTACACTCAACATGAGCTGTTACTACTACCCCAGTTATTGTTCCTCCTCCACAGAAACGTCTCTACCGCTTCATTCACGTCCACCTAGAAATTGTGGATCCCGCGGGGTGAGACAATTGTCCCAGTGAGAGATATAACTCACTGCCGACCATATTATTATCACAGATAAGCATTATAAAATTGAGAGAGGTTATTTTATATTTAACTAGCAGGATTAATCATTGTATGAACAGGACCAGTAATTTCTTTACTTAAGAAAATGATGCATTTATCTATGGTAAAGTAGTAAACCATCTATCCACTCTACAATGAATGTAAAGAAACACAAAACTATCAACCAAGATGTATAACTAAAGTACGCATCAACCAATGTTTTTCGTATTCGATCCTTAAGCAAATACACTACACGGCTGATTACATTTTACAATCACACTTATGCCCTGAGGAGATGAAGTATACCCCATTCATCTCCAACTGACCACAAACTTCTCACAAGTCAGTACCATACAAGGTCAATGGAAGAGTCGACTGCCAAGACCTCACCTATCTCGGTCAGTATGAGACTACTGGCAGTGACATCTTGTGTCAATCTACAAAAAGAGCATGCCAGGGTACAAGGCATCTTCTCTCAGAGCTACTGCATCAGCATGTACTCTCTTAGGGGAACATCTACTAACAACCGTCCCCAGTTATGAAATTACTGAGTCATGGCATATAGCCATACTCTGAGCCACGGGCCAGTTCATCGTGCTCAACATCGAGTCTACGACCGTAGTTGCACTCGAGCCAAGATATGGCACACATCCAAATCCCCATTTATTTCGAGTTTGTAAGGGGGTCGGCTCACACATGGTCGTCCAAGCTTGCACCCCTACATATTCAAAAATATGCACTCTGGGTTATACCGTGGAAAAACCCATTTCACCATTTAGAAAATCATGATGTTGATGGATCTATGGTCAGGGCAACATTTTATGGTTCCTAATGATATATTAAGTGCATTACAACATTGTTTTTAGCATCAAACAAGTTATAAGCATAAATCATAAACAAATGCTACAAAGAAATGTGTAATACATTTATCAAGTATTGTTCTAATCTTTAAAACACATTTAGATACATAACACTTGGGATCTCAGTCCCTATCACATTACAGGGAATCCTCATCCCTTCACATCATCATTATCATGATTACTGGATCTGGGTATTCAAACCCTTAGATCATCACATTGCATCGTTACCTCTGTAACAGGTAACTATTACCTCTAGGTCCTCAGACCAAGGTATTCATCACACTTGTTGCACAAGTATTTCACATGGCTCACAAGGCCCATTTAAACATCTTGTCACCTCTCACTAGGAAACAACTATTCACATGTCTCACAAGGCCATTATTAGGGTTAGGGTTTCCCTTTATAGCCGAATAGGGTTTCAAGTTCATATTATTAATCCAAACCCTAATTCATTTCTCCACACATCTAGGAGCATACATTGATATCATAAGCATTCAATCATACTTATATATTCTCATCATTTATCATTAAATAATTATCAACACAAAGTATGAGTTTCTCTCTCATCCTCACTAGGATATTGATTACATCATACTTTTGGTTCAATCCTCCTCTTAAGGAATTAGTTCACCATTAACAATTCACATCATCTTTTATATTGCAATGTAACATATGTCACTCAATCAATGACATATGGTTTAAGTGTCTCTACCATATTGGGTATCAAAATGTATGTATATTATCATATTATGCTTTAAGCTACATTCTTTACTTCATGTCGTGTATCCATACCAGACATGTGATATAACCACATCACCATGTCATGTTTTAGGGTGTATCCCCTAACACTATATCATGTACCCATATCATGTGGATTATCACTTAGTTCTTATCATCTAAAGTTAGCTTTGTATCAGGTATGAGCTAGGTGCTTGACCCCATATCGAGTATAATCTATATGCATGGTGCCATATCATGAACAAGGTTTGCACCATATCGGGCATGGATTATATGCCTCATCATGTATCGTTTAAGTGGCATATAAGATACCATATCAGTTTCCCATCCAGGATTACCATATTGGGTCTTCATGTTGGGTAACATATCGGGTTACCATGTTAGGTAGACCCTTAGGCTCATAACCTCTGTATACCTTCAAGGATCAGCCCTATCATATAATTACATGACAAGCTAGGTGTCTAATTGAATTCTCTTATCACAATCCATTACTCAAGGGATAGGGATATCAGATTTCAATCCATCATCTAGGGTTATCCACCATATTAGGTAGAATGGGCCATATTGTGCATGAGGCATGAGTTGGACCTCATATCATTCACAAGATAGAAGTGAGCGCTATTCCTATCATCCAAGGGATATCAATCATATCATACATGTGGTATCATTCACCACCTATATCGGTTTACCCATCACCTTGGGTTTCCAACTCTATGTTGATTAGAGTGCTTACTATCTCTATACCGTGTAAGAGGTGTAGTTCTAGACTTGTATCGTGTATAAGTGGTAAGTGGGTATATCCGTATTGTTCATAAATCATGGCTTATATTGTGTATGAGCTAGCATCTATCCCCATATCGGTTTAACCCCCATCTTGGGTTTCATATCGGGTTGAGGTATTTCAACCATATCGGGTTATACCTTGTATTTGAATCCATATCTTATATTGTGCATAAGTGTATGCTCATTCAATCATATTGTGCACCAGATGTGTGCTTCAAGATATCGTGTAATAGGGGTGTATTACATGATCATATTATGCAAGGAGTACTTTCTTGTCTTACTCATATTGGGTTACCCAAACTAGGGTTTTGACATGTTGACTTATAAGTACACACTTGACCCTATATCGTGGATGGAGTCTTTTCTTGACTTCCTATCGTGCAATAGGTATATGGTTGACACCATATAGTGTTCCAAGGTATTAACTTCATCTCCATATCGTGTGAGGAGATTTACACTCATAAACATATCATGCAAGTGATGTTTGTATATATCCATATCGGGTTAGAGGTACTTGTTTGTGTGCTTGAACCCGATATCACTTTATAATGTGATACCATCTTCTTCAAGCTCTAGACCTTCATTCTAATTGTTCTAGTTTATGAATAACATGTCTAGGAAATTCTTAAAACTCATGGATTCATCAAGTATTCAACAAGAACTCAGAATTGAAAGTAAATCATCTAGTGTAACAAGTTTGGTGGTAAATAATAACATAATTGGGTTCAAGTTATATAACCTGCCTTGTAAACAACTTCAAAGCTCCAAGCTCCAAACCTTTATGTTCCTAAGGTTGAATATGAACTTTTATAAGGTCCAAGGCTCGTTAACCATCTTTCATAGACAAGAAATCACCATAGTTAAGCACTTGGTGAAGAAGGAAAGAAAGGAATATCCATAACCCGATATCCTACTTCAACCAAGATTGAAGATGATCAAAGCCTTACCTTAAGATTGGTGCTCAAGCTCGCCTTGCTCTTTGAGATACTTTGCATGATACCTAAGGGGCTTTGCACGATATCTCCAAGGGAGATGGTTGTGGGGTTCGTAAACTTCCATAAGTATGTAGAAGGTGAAGTGTATATACTTGGGTTCATGAGATAAAGTGTATAAGAGGTGTCTTCACCTCATGCTACTATATGACACGTGGCCATGCATGGTTGACACATGGCCATGCATGCACACACACACACACACACACACACACACACATATATATATATATATATATATATATATATATATATATATATATATATATATATATATATTCCTATGCAAGAGTCTTGAGGATAAGCTAGAGATAATATCTCAGTCATCTTTTATCTTGTTGGATAAGTTTCCTCATCTTTATCTCATCATTAAGGTAATCTGATACAGTTTTTGCAAGGAACTTACAACTCGTCATGGGCCACCTCCTTGAGATGACTTGCCCATCATGGCCTATTCCAAGGCTCAAAAAACCAATAGGAGACTTCTATTATGGCTCCTTGGCTGATAGGGCTCCTATACCAAGTCTACAACTCGATACAACACATATAATGCTTTTCCTTTAATTCTTCCTTGGTCTATTTATCACCGAGAGTATCATTATTCAAAGCTGACTCAAAAATAGAGTCTTCTTATTTCTCTTTCCTCTAAAAGATACATAGAGGGAGTAGGGACACTCTAAAGGTGGTAATTTTCATTCCTACCCTATATTTTGGGTAAATTACAAATTATACCAAAATTGGTGCACATATTACTAGCATTGTTCAAACAAGTTATAACTTGGGATTTAGGCTTTCCACAAGCCACCGCTTAGCATCATTCTCTCTATTTTATGATATTAAAACACTTAGAACATATTCAACATGTGACATTTTGCAATGTAACCCCTTATCTTGGATAAATTGCACATTTCACTCAGACTATCAATTAATGCACAAATAGTTTGCAATTAAGCTCAGACTTGAAAATAAACTTCACAAGAAGCCTTAATTACTTTTCAAAATATTAGAATCAGTTTGTAAGTAACTTACTTAAGCAAAACTTCTAGGTTTAAGACATAACCAGGTCAAGGGTGTTACAATTCACTGCCAATGTAGTTCTGGACTTGTCAGGGGTGTTACAATTCACTGCCAACGTAGTTCTGGACCTATAGGGTCACTCACATAGGAATGCACTTGGATTAAAGGAGTATATTCATGAATGATGTTTAATTTTATTACTAAAGGAGTTTAGGTATTCAATTCAACAAATGAGGTTCAAAATTAACTGAGTGAACTTTGAACCGACCGATTTATGGGTCGAACTGATCGATGGGAATATCAGGTCAATGGGAATCAATATTGGTTGATGAATGGCTGAACCAGGGAGTGAAACAACCGATTTAGATAGTGAACCAATTGGTTCACATATACCAACTGATCAGTTCATGGGATGAACTGCCTAGTTCATGTTGCTAATTTGATTGGATCAAGGTTTGGTGTTGATGTCATATTGTGTATTAATCGTATATTGATTACCAATTTGATTTAGAATAGGAAACTGCACAAATCGACAAGTTTGCTTAGAAAACTGAATGGCTTGCACGCCAACCGACCAGTTGGGTGTGCAAAATGACCAATTTGTCATGTATAGGTTCTAGAAAATCCGCAAATTTGACCCTTTCGACTCCTACACAGACTGGGAACCCTAACCCTAGCATGTCCTATGAATACAGGGCTAATGTGGGATTCTCAAAACACAATAATTGGTCTAACAATTGTTGTCCTCTCTGGTTGTGGTAACCAACAGAGAGCCCAAGAAAGTCCTACCCAATAAAGGGAGGGATAGAAAAGGAGAGACAATTGTGGGAGAGTGAATCAACCCTAGAAGGTTGACATTCGAAAGGGATAATTCCTTCTCGTTGGCTCTGGTAGCGCAATGTGGAGTTCCCAGTGGTTCGCGTGGACTACTCTAGAGGTGGGAGGTTGTTGTCTATCACTAGGAGGACATAATGAATCAATTTTTGTGGTGTTGCACTAAGAGACCGGTGGAGACGATTGTTTGAGTGATGTTGCTATTGAAGGAGTGTGTTTTTGCCTGAAGAAGAAGCATACTACTGCAAGGGTAATGTCATTGGACTTGCTCCAGGATCAGGTATAACCTTGCAAACCTTCCTTCTTAGATACATTGTTGTTGACACGATCTTACTATTTTGGGAAACAGACATTTGATTTTTTTATTTCTGCTACCCATATTTGTGCCAAATTTCCCTACATCATCTACTCTAGCCTGGTCACAATGGACACACTGCCTTGAGTCACCTTATTTCCTTCTAGGGCAATGTTCGGCTCCAGTAGGAGGATGGGATATGCTTGGTGGTTTTCTACCTTAACATTGGACCCCCTTCTATGATCCCTCCCTCATTCGATGAGGTATGCCGTCATGGGGGTTGGTACCTCTTGCAATAGGAACAATACTTGGGTGGTACGCACTTGACCCAATGATCATAAAAGAAATTGGCTGATCCCTCTCATCTTTCATCCAGTCTAGTCTTGACCTAGCCTCTTGAACCGCCACTCTGGGGTATAAAGAATATGGGAGCCACAAGTGACTTGGCAAAGGCATGCCCAATAAGGAATCACCACATCAGACTAATAAAAGGTATTCCTACTAATGTGGCAACGTCATATTGGTCTAATTATCCTTATTTTGTGAAAATTGTAAATAATTATTAGTAACTCAGATTGGGACAAGTCATATATGAAAATTGATCATAAAAATGAGAGAAACACAAAGAAAATATAGTTAAGACCTAATTATGATTCCTTTCCAAAAGTGCATAAAGATACAATCCTTAATGTAAAATATGCATAGAAAGCCTGGTTTCATGATTTTAATAGACATCACTTGTTTAAATGATATTAATGGATAAAGATTAATCTTATAGATAAAAGATCATCTTGGATCTAAATTGGGAAAAAGGTGATGATTAATGCACATAAACCTTAGATTTGTATACTAATCATGTGAAATATGTTTCCTGAGATATAATCTGACAATGTTGAACACAGTGATAATTCAATATGGCCATGATCATGATGGTGTAGAATTAGGGTTTCTAATGTGAATAGTCATGCATATGAAGAATTAGGATTTGAACTTAAAGATGTCAAGATTAATGAACTTGGACTAATCCAATTGGTCATAATGAAAGGGATATGTTGGATGAAGTAATTAGGGTTTCACCTAATGTTAAATGTGTGATGGAAATAGGGTTAATACCCTTATTCCTTGTCTAAACCATAAAACCTAGAATAGGACTGAGTAGGGTTTAATCTAATTTAAGTGATGGTGATAATTTAGGATTTATATACATGAAGATTAAAGTTGATTTCTTGGTTTGCTTTCTTGATTGGATAATATGCTTGAAGTGTATTCTACATGATAATCTGCATGGCTCACCATTGAGGTATGTGGTTACATGCTCCATTTATTAGGAAGTTGTGTCTGATGTCATCCTCCTAGTCTATGGTTCTTTTTTTTGCATTTTTTGTGATAGTAATATTGTTACACCCACATCCCACTATTACCACTAATCATGAGATTAGGGCATAAGTTTGAGGATTATACTTAATATAAAGTTCACTCCCAACTTTTTATTTGATTTCAAACTCTTTGTTTCCTTGTATTCAATCACATAAATAAACTTTATAAGGGAAGTTATAACTTTATTACTCTAATCTGATGCCAACAATAAAGATACATATATAAACATTCATTATGTTTCTCACAATTCCATGTACATATGACATCATAATCAGATACATTCTCTCTTATTAAGCAAACAAAGATACGCATCATCATTTACAATTCTCTCATTTCTATACAAGGACCTAGAGTGACAGGGACAAACTAAACTTAACTAATCTCATACTTAATTCATGTGGCAGATCTACTCTGGTGCATTGACATCATCAGTCCACAAGTTATCTCTAAAAAAATTATGAGTAGAGGGGTGAGTCTACTCGCTCAGTGAATGAGTACTTCAAAGAAACAATCTAAAGCACTGGTATAATTATAGATACATTGTTGAGAAATTGATATCAATTATAAGTACATTAAACTTTAAAGAGACTAATCATTTTCAAACATAAATATGTCAAGATACTCTGGATATCTACAAGAGTGAATCAATATATGAACATGCTTGATTAATCTCAAAGAGAACTATAACTCATAAACATACAAAGCATAATTCAATAACTGCACACACTTGATTAACCTCTCATTCATCTTATTATGCCCTGAACCAACACGAGGTGTACCATAACATGTGAAAGAATCACTGCAAGCTACAATCTCATTGTACAAGGCTTAGAAGCATGTTCGGGTTCCTAAGCCTATCTTTAGTAAGACCCCATCTGCAATGGGCCTCAGCACATCTTCCTCTTGGCGGTTAATGGGAGTGGTTGGATATCTGAGACTCCACCTCTAAACCTGGGTACTCAGGTGGTGAGTCAAAGCCCTCAGGCTTATTGTGAATCTGTAGACCTACTGACCACTGATCACTACAACATGTAACACATGTACCACTGGCATCTGTGGTTGGTGTTGGGTACCACACAACTGTAAGGAGTCTGCCCTACTGGTCAAGACCACTTCACCCTACTAGTGTGCTCTGGCTTACCTTGATCTGGACTACCTCCAATTGGGAAATTGTTTCCTCCCCACATCCTAGGCCTCATCCTGTGAGGATTCTATAGTGTTCAGGGCATCTAAATATCTAATTCACTCTTTAAGTTCACAATTCAATCATCACATCAACATATCTTAGTTTAACTTTGTAAACCGTTCACTTCATAGATCATTTGATATTATTTAGCACAAACTAAATTGTTAATAATCACCACATCTCATACTGAGAAACATTGATATCATAATACTCGATTCACTGAACACCCTATCCTTAGGGCTTCATTTACCTCATTCACCAATCACATGACTCGCATAATGATTTACTACATAATAAACATTCACTGAATAAAGATTGCTTTCAACAATTCATATACAATCAACATATGTATGAAACCCTAGAATTTAGCTGAATTTGGGTTTCCATGCCATTCATTGAGATATCATGAATCAATAATAACATTGAATAAATAAAGTCTATGATGTCAATAAAAGCACTTCAAATGGGTTTCACAATATCTATTCACAAATTTCAAAATTTTCACTCATCTAGGTTTCACCCTCTTTACTGAGATATCAAGCAAACATTGATGAAATCATACGAAATCCAAGGTAGTATCTAACATAATGTACTATGCATACAAAAAAATCATAAACAAAGATATTTAGATAGATAAATTTCTTTATTTAACTATACAACAATTCCAGTCATAATCGAATTACTTTAAGATATTTAGATGGATTGTAACCATTTCTAATGTGATTTCATCATCTAAAATTCATCACAATAGAGAAATAATCCATTTCATGTCATCTTGCAAAAGCTAGATCAAAAAGGCAATTTAGGATTTGTATTCGCATACTAAGCAATTGAAGATTGTTGATGACTTAACTCATTTTCATACAATCTACTATTTAAAGGAAGTACCCACTCACTCTAAGGTGTGAAAACAACTTTAAAATGCAGCCCATCTCTAAAAATCACGAACTCATATCAAAACCTTAGCAAATCACCAGGTTCTTCTTCCTTTCAACCCAGAAACCCTAGAAATGGGGGATTATAAAGAAAGAGTGAGAAAAGGGGAATAGTTGATACCATTTCAAATCAAATTAGAGGAGAGATAGAGTCTTGACATGTGAGAGAAGATTCACCATGAAAGGAAATGCAAAGAAGTTAAACTTACTTGATTTCATCATATTTCGGATAGAGAAACCCTAGATAAACAATTCTACCACTTTCTCCTCTCAAACCCTAACTCTCCCTCTCTCTCTAGGATTTCATTTCTCTAGAATGAATCACGAATTATCAGAGGTCCTAGTGTGTTAGGTTGACCATATAGAGCAATTGAGCTGCTTGGATCAATTGCACATTAACCCCTCGCTATACTTTCTCTTATTTTAACTCAACTTTCTGTCAGAAAAATGTTGCTGTAATTCATTTATTTCAGAGGCAAACCTTCTCCAAAAATTATGAAAATGTAGTATGTTGTTTGTAATTGAGTTAAAATGATTCACTTAAAATTTCAGATTATTCTGAGCTATCATTAAATAATTAAGAATCAAATAGTACACTGCTATCTAGCAATCTGCAGAACAGACAGTTGAAGAGAAAATTCCTCAGAACAGCCATGCAAGCTACCATGACCATGCTAATATGGATCCAACATGGTTGTTCTGTCTACCACGGTGGTGGTGCATTGGTTTCATCAGATTTGAGTATAAAAGTTGGTCATCAGTTCAATTCTTTCAAAATGGTCGTGTGGCCTAGAATGCCCGTGCCACCAACAACTTAACATGGTCTTGCTACCCACCACGGTCATGCTATCCAAGCCTCCAACTACCATTTTTATTGTCATTTGCCTAAATCTCTCATTCCTTCCCAACATGACCTTGTTTGGTGAAAACCCTAATTTCATCTGACTAGGGTTTCTATTTTCTCAAACCCTAATTATACAAAGTGATACCATACTTGGAGTTCTCATTAAGTTTAACACATCATAATTGAACAACCATCCTTAATCATGTTTAAGCAATGATCAATATAACTAAGCATGTAATCATCCAAATAAACCCTAGTTTGACAATTAAGCTTAGATGTGGTCATAACAATTCTCCCTCCCTTAAAAAGTTTTGTTCTCAACACATAAATACATAGGTAAAGTATATTCAAGGTTTCTTCTAATCTTCTCAACTATTATGTCTCATTATACTCTTGTATTTGATATACATATACTATTTTCAACATTGAGTCCTTTGTTTATTTTCTAATCACAACATATTTAAAGCATGGCTTCTCAATGACAAAAAATGAATTCTCTATGCCAGAATCAATCATAGGAATGAGAAAGAGAAATAACCATTTTCAATATTTTCATACTCTTGTGGTGTTACCTCAACATTGATAATCTGATCCAACTATCTCAATTCATACGGCTCAATATGTACTATTGTTCTGTATTACCTCTGAATCATGAAAGAGATTTCACCATGTTGTTTTGAATTATTCTATTGTGCTACTAAAATAGAAAAGCACTCATGAGTTGGAAGACTAGATTCAACCACAATTTCACAATACTAAGCTAGATTACTAGTATGAACGACTAAAACTATCAGACACCATTAGTTGACATATTTCTTGTACATGTACAACTAAAATCATACATAAAATAAATTTACATCTCGTAATATACCTTCAACAAATTTTACTTCTAAAAACAAATTCACGTATTACTAAAAGCCATTGTTTTCTCTTATTTCTCTCCTCATTCATTACTACTTAATTCTTGTTACTTATCCTTCTCATTTTGATCATATAGAATAAACATCTCTAAAATTGAAACATACAAGGTAAGAATAAATTATTCATCATTCTTGATATCACTGCAAGAATTTATTTCATATCACACTAAACTCATGGTGTATTATGCCTTTTGTTCAAAACACACTTGTTACATTTCAAATTTATTTCTTACCCTTTGCTATGAATCATTTTAATGTTGTTTATCTACCTTTTAGATTTTCTACCTTTAAACTGTGGATTACTATTAGTGCTAGTTTACTTCTCATAGTGCTAATCTCATGATCTTGTTTTATAGAGATGCTAGTATTCAAGGTCAAATCACTAGTGACATCCCTTGAACTACTACAACTGTAAACATTCTAGGGTTTGGTCCTTATCAATAACATGACGTTATTGTGATGTGACTTTACTCCCTTAATTTGAAATTCAAACTTTGGATGTCACAAGTTTTACTAAAGTCTTCCTTATCTTATCACTTGAATTTCCTTTCTCTTACTTGGACATTCATATAGATTACTTTCTTGATTTACCCTACTAGGGTTTCATCATCATATTATGTGTCGTTAGTACATTTGATAGGTGTCTCTACAATGGTGGGTATGCATCATATATGATTCATTTTCTTATTACTTCATCCCCACATTCCTCTCATCATGGAGGATGCAAAAGAGAAGGTGATTCTAAGATTTAGAATTCCAATCTTCAAGTATTCACTTAACATGTTTCTTGTCTAGGTTTAATTAGTCATCATCAAAGAGACTAGACTACTTAGCATCTTCTTGCAGCTCCCATTCTCTCTCTTTTATCATCTATATTACTCTCTCATGTTTCAAATACTTCTTTATTTTCCATAATCTTCTTACCATATTCTACTCTTCCATCTATCATCTTTTGCTTCTACTTATCTCTTATGACCATGTTTCTCACTCTCATGTATGATTCCATATTCTCTTCCATAGATACTTCTTATCATCTTTTTACTTTTATCAAGTTGAAAGTCCAAATCAATAATCTCCTTACTAGTTTCATCTTCTTCATAATACACTACATGCCTTTCATTTAAATCAAATGACTCATGTAGGGTTCAACCTCTATATGATTTAATCATTTGTTTAAATACACCTTGTTCTTCCTTTGAGAACTAGTTACATTTCATCAATAGGAGGCTATTATATACATTAGATGGAAACTAGGTTGTTGTTCTATAGAGACTTAGAATCCAAAGGTGGTAAAGATGAATGTATTAAACTTCATAATAAAGGTTATCATGTAAATACATTCCATGATCTCAATTATATCATGTAACCCTCATTCCTTAATCAAGCTCATCATTTCCAACATTTCTCTTTATTTCATCTAAGTTTCTTATCCTAGTCTTATGATTTACATGCTCATCTAGTTCTCTTCACTTTAACTATTCTGAAGACTCTTCACTTCTATGTACTTATTGTATACTTAACTCTTTTCTTCTATTCTCCTTTTAATTTGAAGTACATAAAATCATTTTACTCAATTCCTCATAATTGATTCTTTCTATCTTGGCCCTTACATATCTTTCTCATATCTTTTCCATATTTTATATCTAGAGTTCATATAATACTAATCATTAAACTTAATCCAAACCTTATATCGTGTTCCTTTATTCCCAACTAATGGTTTCTCATATGAGACCCTAAAGCCGGATCTTATATATCATCTCCAACTAATTCTTAGTTATTCAAATCTTTACCATATGTTTCAATCTCTAGTGTATGTACATACTCATTACATTCTGAGTTTGCCTCCATATAGTTTAATTACTCTTATTAAATTTATTAATAAGACTCATTAGATCTCAGTAACACATCATGTCAGTCAGACCAGGACAAACCTACAGTCCTGAAGCCAAGAGCTACTCAGGATTAACCGACTTCTATATATCTCAAACATATAGAAAGAATATCCCCTCAGGTTAAACTCATTTAAAGATAACTGCTGGTCTAGTTGATGCAAAGAATGTAAACAAAAACTAAACTAACTTCATAGTGTACAAGAATCTTATAGGACCACATATATATCTAAAAAAATGAATATCTGAATTCAAATATATAAGAGATTTCCATTGATCTCTAGTCAAACCAACAATATAAAACAAGAGTTACATCACATTTTATTCTTATTCTCTATTCATTGATTTCTTTCCAGTCTTCTAACCCTAATATTTTTAGGGTTTCTCTCTAGCCCATCCTCCCACTGCATGCATGTCTAGGGCATTTAGAGAATAATAGACAAAGTGACTTGATACTGGTCAACCTAGGTGTCCAGATACCGGGCCAGGGTATCCAAATACTCAGACTTCCTAGAGTTATTCACACATCACCTCTTAACTACCAGTCTTATAACTCTAACTTTCTATCCTAATGGTCCCTGACAACTCAACCTAACCTCTGATACCAAGCTGTTACACCCACATCCCACGATTACCACTAATAATGAGATTAGGGCATAAGTTTGAGGATTATACTTAATACAAAGTTCACTCCCAACTTTTTCTTTGATTTCAAACTCTTTGTTTCCTTGTATTCAATCACATAAACAAACTTTACAAGGGAAGTTATAACTTTATTACTCTAGTCTAATGCCAACAATAAAGATACATATCTAAACATTCATTTTGTTTCTCACAATTCCGTGTACAGACGACATTATAATCAGATACATTCTCTCTTATTAAGGAAACAAAGATACACATCATAATTTACAACTCTTTAACTTCTATACAAGGACCTAGAGTGGTAGGGACCGACTAAACTTAACTAATGTCATACATAACTCATGTGGCATCTCTACTCTAATGCATTGTCATCTTCAGTCCACAAGTTATCCTTGAAAACATTGTGAGTAGAGGGGTGATCCTACTCGCTCAGTGAATGAGTACTTTAAAGAATAGTCTAAAGCACTGATATAATTACATATATATTGTTGAGAAAA
Source organism: Alisma plantago-aquatica (assembly GCA_963693085.1). NCBI lineage: Eukaryota > Viridiplantae > Streptophyta > Magnoliopsida > Alismatales > Alismataceae > Alisma > Alisma plantago-aquatica. The sequence goes on from OY856409.1 coordinate 1,762,813,000, forward strand.
TGATATCAATTATAACAGCAGTAAGCTTTAAAGAGACTAATTATTTGCAAACATAAATATGTCAAGATACACTAGATATCTACAAGAGAGAATCAATATATGAACATGCTTGATTAATCTCATAGAGAACTAATAACTCAAAAACATACAAAGGATAATTCAATAACTACACACACTTGGTTAACCTCTCATTCATCTTATTATACCATGAACCCACATGAGGTGTACCACAACATGTGAAAGAATTACAGCAAGCTACGATCTCACTGTACAAGGCTTAGAAGCATGCTCGGGTTCCTAAGACTATCTCTTAAGTAAGACCCCATCTACAATGGGCCTTGGCTCGTCTGCCTCTTGGCAGCTAATGGGAGTGGCCAGATATCTTAGACTCCAATTCTCAACCTGGGTACTCAGGCGGTGAGTCAAAGCCCTCAGGCTTATTGTGAATCGGTGGACCTATTGACCACTGATCACTACAACATGTAACACAGGTACCGTCGGCATTCCCGATTGGTGTAGGGCACCACACAATTTTAAGGAGTCTGCCCTACTGGTCAAGAACCTCGCACCCTACTGATGCGCTTCGACTTACCTCAATCTGGACTACCTCCACTTGGGAAATCATTTCCTCCCCACAGCGCAGGCCTCATCCTATGAAGATTCTACAGTTTTCAGGGCATCTAAAATGTCTAATTCATTCTTTTGGTTCACAATTCAATCATCACATCAACATATCTTAGTTTAGCTTTGTAAACTATTCATTTCATAAATCACCTGATAATATTTACCACAAACTAAATTGTTAATCATCACCAATCTCATATTGAGAAACATTGATATCACAATACTTGATTCATTGAACACCCTATCCTTAGGGCTTCATTTACCTCATTCACTTATCACATGATTCACAAAGGATTTAATGTGTCATAAACATTCACTGAATAAAGATTGCTTTCAACAATTCATATACAATCAACATATGTATGAAACCCTAGAATTGAGCTGAATTTGGGTTTTCATGCCATTCATTGAGATATCATGAATCAAGAATAACATTGAATAAATAAAGTCTATGATGTCAAGAAAAGAACTTCAAATGAATTTCACAATATCTATTCACAAATTTCTAAATTTTCACTCATCTAGGTTTCACCCTCTTTATTGAGATATCAAGCAAACATTGATGGCATCACACAAAATGCAAGGCAGTATCTGATATAATGTATTTTGCATTCAGACAAAAAATAATTCATAAACCAAGAGATTTAGATAGACAAATTTCTTTATTTAACTATACAACAATTTCAGTCATAGATGAAAATCCTAAATTTCAGTATATTCATGTAACCTCTATAATTACTTTAAGAATTCTTATTTAGATGGATTGTAACCATTTATAATGTGATTTCATCATCTAAAATTCATCACAAAAGGAAAATAATCCATTTCATATCATCTTGCAAAAGCTAGATCAAAAAGGCAATTTAGGGTTTGTACTTGCATACTAAGCAATTGAAGATTGATGATGACTTAACTCATTTTCATGCAATATAATGTTTAAAGGAAGTATGCACTCACTCTAAGGTGTGAAAACACCTTTAAAATGCAGCCTATCTCTAAAAATCTTGAACTCATATCAAAACCCTAGCAAATCACCAGATTCTTCTTCCTTTCAACTCAGAAACCCTAGAAATGAGGGATTATGAAGAAAGAGTGAGAAAAGGGGAAGATTTGATACCATTTCGAACCAAATAAGAGGAGGGACGGAATATTTACATGTGAGAGAAGATTCACCATAAAAGGCTATGCAAAGAAGCTAAACTTGCTTGATTTCATCATATCTCGGATAGAGAAACCCTAGATCAACAATTCCACCACTTTCTCCTCTCAAACCCTAACTCTCCCTCTCTCTCTAGGATTTCGTTTCTATGGAATGAATCATGAATTATGAGAGGTACTAGTGTGTTAGGTTGACCATATAGATCAATTGAACTGCTTGGGTCAACTGCACATTAACCCCTCACTATACTTTCTCTTATTTTAGTTCAACTTTCTATCAGAAAAATGTTACTGTAATTCGTTTATTTTAGAGGTCAAACCTTCTTAAAAATTTATAAAAATTTAGCATTTTTTGTAATTGAGGTAAAAAGCTTATGTTAAAATTTTAGTTCATTTCGAGCTACCATTAAATAATTAAAAATCAAATAGTACACTGCTATCCAACAATCTGTAAAACAGTCAGTTGAAGAGAAACTTCCCCAGAACGTCCATGCAAGCTACCACGACTGTGCTAAGATGGATCCAGCATGGTCGTGCTTCCTGCCACAGACGTGGTGCATTGGTTTCATTAGATTTGAGTATAAAAGTTGGTCAACAGTTCAATTCTTTCAAAATAGCCATGTGGCCTAGAATGCTCATGCCACGAATGACTTAACAGGGTCATGCTACCCACCATGGTCGTGCTATACACACCTCCAACTACCATTTTCATTGTCCTTTGCCTACCTCTCTCATTCCTCCCCAACATGACCTTGTTTGGTGAAAATCCTAATTTCAGTCGACTAGGTTTTATATTTTCTCAAACCTAATTATACAAAGTGATAGAATACTTGGAGTTCTCATTATGTTTAACACATCATAATTGAAATACCATCCTTAATCATGTTTAAGTAATGATCAATATAACTAAGCATGTAATCATCCAAATAAACTCTAGTTTATCAATTAAGCTCAGATGTGGTCATAACAAATATGCTCGTTCCACTAGAATATTTTCATACTTATTGTCAGATAGCCTATAGTTCACAACACATTAAGAAGGGACCTTAATATGGCCATATAAGGGTGACTATATCATCTTAGGAATGTGTATATGTGAATATGTTAGAAAAGAACTTTACTACAATCAAGACTTGACTTGTTAAATATCTCCAAGTGAAATATAGAATAATTTTTGATGGATTTTTGGATATGCATTTCGTCCAATTTTATATCCATTATTGCTCTAAATAATCCTAATTCATGTTTTCATTCTTTCAGTTACTACATGTCTACCTATTGTTGTCCACAACTTGTGTCATCTATGTTTCTATTTTATATTTTTTTATTAAATAGAAGACAAAAATCTCATTTTGCATAAAAATCCACCAGGAGAGGGAAAATTTTACTAAGACAAAGATGAAAAAGATCATCTATGAGACAACATGGAAATTGCACTTAGCGATACAAGTGCTTCATGAAGCACTTGTTGATTAATTGTAAGTGTATGCAATCTTGCACATCATGGAGGCAAAGTGCTTGTCGAAGAGAGGTGTCATGCCAAATGTAAGGCCTTTCCCACTTGTGGTGGGCTTGCCTTGATATTCAAGATCTAAATCACTCAAAGTATGAAGTCTCCTTTCTGAACCCTACCCCTTTCTTGGTTTTGGAAAAAGGAAATGTATCATTTAGTGTACTGAAGAGGATTTTGGGGTGTTGCATTGGTCTTGCTAAACACAAGATGAGAGGTGGTATGAATGGGGAGAATACTTATGACTAGCAATATAGGAGAGAATAGAAGATGGAAGTGTGGTCGATGAAGAGAGTGAGGGTGAGTCGTAGTGTGAGGCTAATGAAGATGATGGATGGTGAGGCAAGGTGGGAAATGGGGGGTGGCCGTCCTAGCTCCCTTGATTATGAAAGAGGGACAAAGGGTACTGTAGGAAGTAGGGTTGACAAGCTCAACATGGATAGATAAACTAGTACAAAGCCTAAGGGAGGATGAGAGTTTCTCTTTGGTTCTGGTCAAGTTGTTGGCAAGAAGAGAAGGGGGCACGTGGGGCGGTAGTAGTTTGATGGAGATAGTTGGGTTTGGGATTGCTGACATGTTACATGTCATGTTTTGTATCTTGAGATTATTTTTGTAAAGATCCAGTCCATTTCCCCTGTGTGGATGGAATGAATGGCCCCTCACAAAAAAGCATAAATTTAAATTTGTTGATATTTGTCCATCTCATCTTGTTAGTCGTGCATAGTCATGGATGATATGCTAGCCATAAAATTGTGGTGATCAATGTACAAGGCTAATGTGATTTTATCAAAAGAATGTTGAATTTATTATGTTTCTACAAACGTTACGTTGCTTTTGTTGATGTGAACACATAAAGATTCCATGGTGTACATTTTATGGGGTGACTAAGAATTGTTTCTTCTACTTCAATTTATCATGTGCGATTCTCAGCTTGCAGTTCCTAAATTTCCCAAAGCAACGTATATTTTTGCTCACTGCAAAATGCATTCAGTTTGATTTTTGGGTATCTTCATTAACTAATACAAGTAATTACCAAAAACAAATGTTTGAAGGAAGCCAGCGTGAGATGCCAGCATGTGTTTTATAGAATCAGCAATGCCGTTAGCTAAGCAATGGGAAATGCTGGAGATCATTGCTCATTTGCTCATCATTTTCATTTTAGGAAGGATATTATAAGAACCACAAGTTCGGAAAGATCAGCGGGCAGCCGCTTCCGCAAAAATAACAATAGAAAAAGGTATGGACTATAACCACTGTACTGCTCACTGACTTTCATTTTTATCCATCATAACTTTCAAGTTGCAGTGGCTTAATAATATATCATTGATGTACAAGCCAGCATATGGGAAACCCATGTTTTTTCACCGGAAAAAAAATCACACGGTAATCCATCTCACCACACCCAAGCAGTTGCTGATCAAAAGTTTTGTCAAACACTGCATATAGCATATACCCAATCAAGTTGTAAACTGAGCTGACCCAAATTTGAGGATGGGTCACACATGCCTACATTCTTATAATCTTTTCTGAGCCTAACCGGCTTACGGCCTGCTTAAAGTATGATATCAATTCTGACACCACCGAAATTTGATATGATCATATCCGTTACGCATCACCCTAGATGAGCCGATTTACAGGCTACACAGCAAAGCTCATCACACGTTGAAAATCTTGGCATTGCCGTTCTGGACTCTGAAATAATTAAAGATCAGAGCTGACACGCTCATTACTATATAATAGTTTTTACATGTCTTAGATTAGATACCACGTACCAAGTAGTGTAGAATCTTAGCCATATATTATTTAAAACAAATTCCCAATTCTGTTCCTAAAAGAATTTTTCATTAAAGACACTCCTTGAATGGAGCTAATTACACTGCAGCCTAGCAGTAGTACATCAAATATCTAATCGCAAGCATTACAGAAGTGGAGCTGGAATAAATTACAGAATAATTTGTACATCAGTTGCGCTTTAATGACTACCAGAATGGGCGTTCACTGTGATGGGTATATCCGTAACTAAAGCTTCGAAATCATTCCCCATTTAGCAATAGCAGAAAGGGAACCTACTGTGGTTCAGTCACTTGAAATCCATACCACTTTCAACAAGTGAGCACTCTCCTCAGCTAGAGGCTGTTGGCAAGGACGAGGCACATATTTTACAGGGGATGCATGACCGATACTCTCATTCCAAGGTTTCACTTGGCCAGAGCTGCCTCCACATGGAGACCTCCTCTTTGCTGCGCAGCTTCCTGATTCCTCCGTAGAAGCCATCATTTTCGTTCCCTTCTTCTCGGTGATCTTTACGATCTACAGTTGCTCTTCTCCACCGTGAACCAGGGGCATATTGATTGAACTCCAATACGACAGTATCTAAATAAGATTCCTCGTGATAGTCAGTCTATTGAATAATTTGTGTGCAGCAAAAATTATATATAGAAACATATCCTTGCTCATAGATTATAGCGACTGCTAACAGAAAGCACCGCAATAAATTGATCCCCAGGGTAAAGTTATGACTTAATGTTAGAAGATGCTGCCTTTACTAATTCGGTTGGTACTAGAAATGTTATAATGGTTGCTTGAAAAAACATTAGAATTTCAAGACCGTGCTACTGTACTGATTGAAGTATTGTGAAATAGCCAAGATAAAAAAAAACTGCAGACAGAAACTTTGACAGTAAAACCAATCATATAGACAAGTTGAATTCTATGAAGAAAAATTCTAATGCCGCTTCCTGACAAACATATCCTTGCTAGTAGATTTTTTAAGGTGCTACACTTATGTATGATTAATTTTAACATCTGGTAATATTCAAAAACATCGTATAATAATACATCATCCACAAGCCTTAAGTAACAAAATAATAAGGGACCACAACTGGCAAGCCAATTCACATAAAAAGAATTAAGTTTTCCTTACCACTTTTATGGCATCTGCAATGAAGTTCATTCCCATCACATGACTCCAAGTGACCCACCATTCCATACCACCAGCCTGTGAAATGTGGATAGGATATGAGAGATTGGATTAGGATGATCTTTTTGCTAACAGTCATTATTTATATTTTGCTGATGTTTGAAGCCTTTGCAGGCATGTTCCAGAAGCCATGTAGAGAAACAAATCTTCAATTTTTATTATAAACATTGTTTACCATAAGGAAATTCTTTGTTTCTTCTCCACTGAATCTCAATATGGTCTCCAGGGCGAAGATCTTTCAAACACTCAGTAACATGCAAGTCATGTGCTCTGGTATCAACTGGGGGAGCTCTGATCCTTTCCCATTGTATTCCATCTTCAATCACTATTGTTCGTCTGCCATGAGGGGGGTATCTAAAAAAAGTCGGAACTTTAATACGTTGGTTGATCATACGTACCATTCTGAACAATAAATGCTCTAAACAGAGATAGTAGGGAAAAAGCTCTGAATAAATCACTGTCAAATCTCATCTTACAAGCTTGAAAAATTGCTTCGTTTTTATTGCCCGATCTCAAGCAAAAAAATGCATGGACTGCTTGATCTACTCCTATAAATATGAATTTATCGAAAATATGATGGAAAAAAAATCGTTGCATGGAAGCCCTTCAAGCAAAGTGAAGCTAAAAAGAAAGCAAGCTAAATTAATTTATATTTCAAATGCAAGAGTTGCTATCTTCTGCCATACAAGAATCTGGTTGAAATACAAGTTGAAGGGGCTTAATAATGTATTCCACGTTGGGACAAATTCACTTGGGGCAACTGTAATGGAACTTTTAGGGTGGTTGCAAAGTCACTAAAAAGGTGGAAAACGAAAGAGATTTTGACAAGTACCTAGCACGAAAGGTGTCTGTGCATCGATCATAGCTGAGTTCGGCATCATAGCATGACAACATGAAACCAACATGTCCATTCTGCAAATAGGAATAGGAAAGTTAGGATGAGGTTTATCAAGTTCAAGAATACACTGAATTAGGAATCATGGTCAGATATGAACTTTAAGTAAAACCCTGGAGTAGTAGCAGCTGGATGATAATTACAAAAATACAAGAATCAGATGTCAACCCATACAAGTTCTTGATATTGCTAATGGGAGAAAAGCATTATCCCTAACTCTTCATAGTAAACTAAATTTGCCAAAGGAGGACTAGAGTTGCCAACCGCAAAGGGACCGAGATAATAGTTCTGCTACGTAGACGTTAAACAAGAAGTGTCAAATAACTAGAGATATTTGGATTGTAGTCAGCACATACCTCACGGTTGTAAACCTGGGCAGGAAACCAAAATTTGCCCCTCTCCAACGCCAGATACCACGACATAATTGAATCGGAAGGCAGGGTGCTCTTGACTCTGCTGGCACCGTCAAGTTTGGATCTTATCCAAGAAAACGGCCACATACACGTGAGAGAGCGAATCCATCCCTTCGGCTTTGCTTGATCCAGTGAGTCTCCACCTGAGGTAACATACCACGACCACTCCTTACGGGCAGCTTTGTCAATGACCCGACCCCACTTCTCATTCAAATGCCTCTCCCAGAAGTAATCGCTCCTACATGTTTCCTTCATAGAGCTGCATACGGAGGCCATGTTGCACAGCCCAGCAGGAGGAAGGCGACCCAGAATGCACTCAAGGGTCAGCTCAGGCAAATCAAGCACGGACATGACACTCTCATGTTCTTTCTCCAGCTTTTGAGCTGCTGACTTGTTTCTGACAGACATTTTAGACGGGATTGCCAGGAGAGGGGTGAGGAGAAACTTGCTAGTCCTTAGACAGTGGGAGAAGAGGTGGAGGAACTCTTTGTAGCACACCAGCGAGAGAAGCCTGGTCTCAGAAGCCCATGAAGGGAGAGGGCGAATGGAAGCGGACCTGTTGAAGAGGAGAAGGAAGGAGAGGAATGATATAAGGAAGAAAAGCATCGGATTTGGGTGAAAAGTGGGGCGGATTCTAAAGAGGAAGCAATTAGTTTTTTTACATAAAGATCAAAGTTTTGAGGTGTATTCTTTTGGGGGAGAAAAATCGAATTGCCAAAAGCTTGCTCCGGGTGGTACTGGGTTTAAATAACGACTAAAAACAAGAACCTGTTGGGTCTGAATCCGTGAGGGAATGATCCACTTCTAGTGGCTAGGCGTACGGGTACGTCGACAAAGCCCACTCACAGTGCATTCAAATAGCGGGCTTCGTCGGCAAGTGATGTCAAAAGAGACGGACGGGGAGCAATAGGAGCTCCACCTTCGGTTTGCATACACTATAATAAGCGGGCTCCGAACACTATGGGGGGATGATGCCCACCTCCTCGCATGCAAGTGGGAGGAGGCTCTGGTGCTGGCGTTGCTTGTTACCTAGAGAGAGACCAAAAAGGGATTGGAAAAGTAGAGCTGGAAAGAGTGGGAACCAGATCTGCCTGTATCACCTTCCACAAGGGGGGCGAGCTGCAATTGGAGCTGCGAGCCTGCAACTGTTGAGGAAGGAAGACACAGGGGATGCCAGTAGAGGATAAGAACCTTATGAGCAATGAAAGGCGCGGGTGCCTTTAGCGGGAATGAATGGGCCTAGATCACGCCCCAGCCAACGATTAGTTATCAGAAACCATAGAGATCACCCAAATGGGGAAAAACCAAATTTATGGAAGCACAATAAGATTCCACCTGAAACGAAAAAAACGACGATTTGGCAACAGCAAGATGAAGGTGGTGAAGACTTGGACGACAGGAAAAGAGGAGACTTTTTTGCTCACCAGCTCCACTTCATCACCGTCCAGCTACAATCTTCGGCACAGGTCGCCCGATAGTCAACCCCCTCCTCCTCCTTATCCCCCTGCCTCTGGAGTCTGAACTGTTAGGAAACTCCAGACGGAGGTTGGAAACCAAAGAGGAAGGAGGGCCAAGCTCTGGGGAAGAATACAGAATGAAGAAAATGAGGAGCTAAATCAAAATGGGTGTTGAGAGGGATGGAATTCAATTTAACAGGGTGGCAGCCGCCGCAGGCGATTATAAAAGTTCATTTCCTTAACCAAAAACTGAAATTTATTGGCAAAGAACTATTGGGAAGAGGGGAAGGGCAAAATGATTGGAGGGCTGGAAGCCAACATGGATAAACAGCTGCCGACGCTTTCCTGGTTCGGGCTGTTTAGCTGGTTAGCCCACAGAAGCAAAGCATCTGTCTTTCTCTCACAGCTACCTTCTATCTTTCCTTCCCGCCCGCCGCAGCTTCAGCTAGAGACGGAGCTCACGACTTGCACCGCGGGAATTGCAACAGGATCAGGGTATGGGCAAGGGAGGCGTAGGGCGGCAGAGATGAGTTGGAGTTGATGTTAGCAAAAGCGCTGCTATGATTGGTGTATGGGGGGAAGGTAGCAAAGCTCCGGGTGTTCGCTGGTTCGTCCATTTCCGCCTCACTTTAACGGCGGCACGTCATTCCTCAAGACGGCGGCGGCCAGCCGTCCCACTGGACACTTATGAAAGGTACAGCTGGAGAGTAGAAAAAATGTTAGATATAGAAGCAAGCAACTTGTGAAATTAAACCAGTGACAGACGTGACCACAAGGGTTTTGTACCAGCAAACTACCCAACCATTGGAAAAAGAACGCAATAATAATGATAGAGATACGTAATTGAAACGCGTTTACGTGAACAACAGTCTTTTTTTTTCTTCTTCCATTAAATTGTTATATATATATATAGAGAGAGAGAGAGTCAGGCTAAAATACACTCGAGTGTACGGAACACACGAATACACTCAAGTGTGTTTGCATATCAAACTTATTTTTTGCAAAATATAAATCGTTGATCTTCACTGTCATACTATAACTAGGCTACATACTAATTTTGAGCTCATTGGGATATATATATATATATATATATATATATATTGAGGCTAGAATACACTCGAGTGTATCCGGAGCGGAATACACTCAAGTAGTTTTCCATGATGCAATATTTTTTTTGAAAATCTAATCCGTTGATCTTCTTAAATATCTCGTGAACAACTCATACGCAAAATTTGAGCACATTTGGATATGTATAACTCATGTTATGAAGACCGCAAAAATTATGCATTTCAAATTAGTTTCGCGCGTCGATTTTGTTGCCCTTGGATGAGTGACTTACACTCATCCAAATGGGCTCAAAATTTGTATGTAGCCTAGTTATAGTATGACGGTGAAGATCAAGGGTTTACATTTTGAAAAAAAATGGTCTTGATATGCAAACACACTTGAGTGTATTCGTGCGATCCGTACACTCGAGTGTATTCTAGCCTGACTATATATATATATATATATATATATATATATATATATATATATAGGCTATTTATTTATTACCCGGTGGGTAGTTTTGATTAAGTTACCCGGCAACATGTTCACGGTGGCAGGCGCATGTAAATAAGTCCAAGTTACTGTAGCACGCGTTCAGGAAAGAAAAAACCCGATCGTATGTGCCGCCGCCATGCTGATTCTTCCGGTCTACCCCCCATATGTTGATCATCTTCGTCATCCGTGATCGTCTGTGCCGCCGCCAGGCTGATTCTTCCGGTCTACCCCCCCATCTGTCGATCATCTTCGTCATTCGCGATCGTCTGTGCCGCCGCCAGGCTGATTCTTCCGGTCTACCCCCCATCTGTCGATCATCTTCGTCATCCGCGATCGTCTGTGCCGCCGCCAGGCTGATTCTTTCGGTCTACCCCCCATCTGCCGATCATCTTCGTCATCCGCGATCGTCTGTGCCGCCTCCAGGCTGATACATCCGGTCTACCCCCCATCTGCTGATCATCTACGTCATTCGCGATCGTCTGTGCCGCCGCCAGGCTGATACATCTGGTCTACCCCCCATCTACAGATCATCTACCCCCCATCTGCCACTTAACGCCCTGCATATATAATTCCGCCTCTGATTCCAACTTCCTTGGCGTATTTCAATCTCCATTTTACATTTCTTCCTCAGAAATACCTACATTCATTTCCATTCCCGAATAACAAGAACGGTTTCCCCTTTTATCAATCTTGCAGAGCATGACGACTAAGGTGTCTCCCACTTTCATTTGTGGATCCCGTGACGATATCGATTTTCACCAAGTTGATTCCACCGTTTAGACCTGCTGTTCTGAAGCTCACGCCGCTGAGGAGGAGGGAGTGGGTGTGGTTGGAGAATTCCCTGTTCTCTCTACATATTCAGGAGCAAATTGCTGTTGTGTGAATTTCACGCCGTTGTGGAGGGAGTGGAGGTGGTGGGAGAATTCACTGTTCTATCTGCATTTTTACGAGCAACAGTTTTTTCAAGCTACATTCAGGTAGATTTTGTATTTCTCTTTGTAAATTCATTCAGTTATACTCGTTTTTTTATTTTTTCTCATCATTTCAATGTTTATTCATCCCTCTATCTTGTGTGGGAAAGAAACCCAATTTTTATTTTTGCATTGTCGTTTTTGAAGTAGTAACTGGCATACATGATTTTATGTTTTGCATAGTTACTCTCTTGTTATAATTGGTTACTCTTTTGCCTTACCGAGTTACTCTTGTTGTGTTACAGAGTTACTCTTCTGATCATCCGAGTTACTCCAACACACTGTCATGGATCCCAGCCTTGATACGGATGCTGCTAATGCAAGTGTCGGCCGTGATGATGATAATCCTCAGTCTTCTCATTCTATTGGTGTTTCTTCTCCGTCCCCAGCTACAGTCCCTAGAGTTGGCCTTCAGTTTGGAAGTCTAGATGAAGGTATATCCTTCTATTCCAGCTATGCTGGAATGATTGGGTTTAACATCAGGAAAGACGACAATAGATATGAACGGAGAAGTAAGATTCTGGTTGCTAAAGATCTGGTTTGTGATAAGCAAGGTAAGATATGTCGTTCTAAGAGGTCTAGAGGGCTTCTGAGCCCCGTTTGTGATGAAATGGGTAGCCTGCAGGATAAGTTGTCCAAGAAGCACAGGCGTTCTGTGAAGAGGTGTGGTTGTGAAGCCATGATACGTTTCACACTGGATAAGTCCTCATCCATGTGGGTCGTGACTGCATTTGTTGAGGAACACAACCATGATCTTGTTGACGTTGCTCATCTCCGTTACCTCAAGTGTAACTCATCTCTTGATGAAACTCAAAAAGAGATCCTTTCTTCCATGAGCCAAGCTAACATACCTATATCGAGACAAATTGCATTGATAGCATCCGAGTCTGGTGGCTATGAAAATATGACATTTACTAGTAGACAAGCTCATGGACACATCAGTAGCAAGAAGAAAGAGTTGGCCAAATACGACGTCGACATGGTTTTACATCGCTTTTCCAGTTTCAAAGCCATCGATCCGAAATTCTTCTATAGCTACCAAAAAGACCCCAATTGTTGCCTTACTCATCTGTTTTGGGCTGATCCTGTCTCTGTTGAAGACTGCGGGCTGTTTGGGGATGCGATTGTGTTTGACACCACCTACCGCACCAACAAGTATTCGATGGTTTTTGGAATGTTTGGTGGAGTTGATCACCATCGCAAGACAATGTTGTTTGCATCTGCTCTGCTGGTCGATGAGAAGTATGACTCATTTGTCTGGGTTTTCAAACAGTACTTACTTTGTTTTGGCAAAGAGCCGGTTTCCATCATAACCGATCAGGACCCTGCTATGAATGCTGCTATCATCTCTGTTTTTCCCAATTACAAGCATCGCTTCTGCAGCTGGCACATCCTACAGAAGCTTCCCTCCAAGCTTGGTGGCATTCCTAACAAGGAGCAGATCATAAGCTTGTTGAATGATTGTGTCTGGAATGTGGATGATGTCAACATTTTTGAAGAGAGGTGGGATTCTGTAATTCAGAAGCATGATTTGTTGTCCATCACCTGGCTTTCTGATATGTATGTGATGCGTTGCGATTGGGTTCCGTGCTATATGCAGTCCTCCTTCTTTGCGGGCATGAGGACGACTCAAAGGAGCGAGAGCCTGAATGCGTTCATTAGGAGCCATGTGAATAGTAGGAAGACTCTATTTGAACTTGTATGTTCGTTGGAGACTGCGTACTCTCATGTGCGGGAGATTGAAAATTTCAAAGATTTTGATGACGAGTACAGTAACCTCCCTTTGTCATCACTGTGGCCCCTAGAGGAGCAGATGAGAGGTATATACACCAAGTCCATCTTTAAGATATTCCAGTCCGAGGTTCACCAAAGCATGGTCTATAATGTAAAGAAAGCTTCAGAAGGTGTCTTTGAGGTGTATCGCGTCGGTGGACTTGGAACTCCCTGTATATTGAAGAAAGAGTAATCTAGTGACATTGTTTCCTGCAGTTGCTTCATGTTGGAATTCAAAGGCATCCCTTGTAGGCACATCCTCTCTTATTTGAAGAGCCGTGACTATTGCACTCTTCCCGAGCCTTACATTCTGAAGAGGTGGACCAAAGGGTACAGAGAACACCCTTTGATTTTTGGCAAAGCGTCAGTTAAGCATCCATCCACTGGGAGGACACTTCATCTTGTTTCTGCCTGCAATTCTGTTGTCAACATAGCGTTTAGGAACAATGTTGTAGATCTTTGCCATGAAAAACTGTTAGCTTTGCGAAAGGAGCTCTTAGACTTGGATCTCGCTGATCCTGGTGCAGGCGCTGGTGCAACTGCTTCTAATACAGCTTCCTCTTCTACTGTCAAGGTCCATATACCTAGTAGTTGCAAAACTAAGGGAAGACCTAGATCGACCGATGTGAGGTTTAAATCTGGAGTTGAGATTGCAAAGTCTGAAAGAGATAGGCAGTGCAAGAATTGCTTAGAGTTTGGGGTCAACCATGATAGCAAGAACTGCCCTATGAAGAAGTAGTCCATTCCTATTATAGACTATGTGTTGTTGCTGTTTGCTATTCAATGATTATCTCTGTTGTTGATCGTGTGGTCTGTTGATGCTGGATGTTTTTTTAGTGGAGTTTGTAGTTGATTAGCGCGTGAGTGAGGGATATTCAAATATGTAATGGGTTGTTCTTTTTGTCTGCAGTTTTTGTGAAAGTGATTTTGTAACTATCCATGTATTTTTACTTTTGTGTTTTATAATGTATTTTATGTGTTACGTTGAACTCCACCAGCTATATGTATACTTTGAATATGCTTCAAAGAATCTGTTTTGATCAGATATTACTCTTTTGCAGAATATTTTTTGTTTTATCTTCGTGTGCATTGAATACTCTTTTCTTTTGGAATACATACATTTTTGGATTAGTACAATTTTTTTCATGGTTTGTTCAGTGTACTCACGAAATGTCATTTTTTACTACTATGCCATACACTGGTAGAGTTACTTTCTGGTTGCTGGAGTTACTTTTTATATTGTCACAGTTATTCTCATTGTTCTCGCAGTTACTCTCAGTGTTATCATAGTTACTCTCAGTGCGTATCATAGTTACTCTTAGTGTTCTCTCAGTTACTCCTTAGTGCTGTCACAGTTACTCTCATTGTTCTCGCAGTTACTCTTAGTGTTATCATAGTTACTCTCAGTGCGTATCAGAGTTACTCTTAGTGTTCTCTCAGTTACTTCTTAGTGCTGTCACAGTTACTCTCATTGTTCTCACAGTTACTCTCAGTGTTATCATAGTTACTCTCAGTGCGTATCAGAGTTACTCTTAGTGTTCTCTAAGTTACTCCTTAGTGTTGTCACAGTTACTCTCATTGTTCTCGCAGTTACTCTCAGTGTTATCATAGTTACTCTCAGTGCGTATCAGAGTTACTCTTAGTGTTCTCTCAGTTACTCTTAGTGTTCTATCAGTTACTCTCATTGTTCTCGCAGTTACTCTCAGTGTTATCATAGTTACTCTCAGTGTTCTACCAGTTACTCTCGGTGCTTTCAGAGTTACTCTCAGTGCTATCTGAGTTACTCTTAGTGTTTTCTCAGTTACTCTTAGTGCTAATTGAAAGTATATATAATCAGACAAAAACACTACAGCTAAACATTCAAGATTACAACATTCAAAGCATAAAACGTTATATATTATACAACCAGATCAACTATAAAGAAATCCATCAACTGAACATAAAAATACAGAAAAATACAGCCAGATCAGCTATAAAGAAGGTCCATCCTTGGCGACAGATATCATACACACAATTCCCTCCTTTGGAAAGCATAGACATCAAGCCTAAACACACGTTCGTATCTGAGAAGTTCATATATGTTGTAAATGAGTGAACCTGCAAAGGCTAAGAGAAAAGGCTAAGAGAAAAGGGCACCGGTTTATACCTATTTGTGAAAGGAACGCTAGATAGACGAAGAAGCAGTGTCTTCTGCAGATGTTGAGGTGTCCGCTGTTGTGGATGAGTCAACCTAAACGGGATTTACAGCTGATCTCGGCACTGCTTGGTATTTGTCCCTAACGAAGAGCTGATCTGCAAAGTCCTCTGATCCAGAGTATACTCTGTTGCCAGGCATTCTGAAGAGCGGAATAAGCTCAGTTGGTGTTTCTAAGAACTGATCTGTGATCTATGCTGTGATGGTCTGGTGATCAGTTGGCTTGAGGAAGATGATCCAACCTTTGCGAAGAGTGAGTTGTGCGATCATCCTTTTCCATCCCTTAGCAGTTGAAAGTGACCCATTTTTATTCTGCATAAGGGTTATCTGGAAAGACGGGTTTCCGATTAGGAAGGTGGTATTTCCTGGTTTGATTTGAAAATGGAGATGGTTCCATTCTATAGGAAGTAGAATGGATTCCACTGTCTTGTCGTCAATGGTGTAGTTGATTGGATGGATGAACGGCTCCATGGTAGGTTGTGAAGAAATGTTAAAGGGGATATGAGGAGATGGTCAAAGGGGGTGCTACTGAAATGTTAAGGGGGCTGTCGGTATTTCTTCTGTAAAAATGTACCTTCTGTAAACCGTAGCAGTCGCGGATGAAGAAGAGGTGGACGTCAAGGGTGCCGTGGAAGATGGAGATGTTGAAGATCTAAAAGCCCCCCGCTGTGTTGTAAACCGTAGCAGTCGCGGATGAAGAAGAGGTGGACGTCGAGGGTGCCGTGGAGGATGGAGATGTTGAAGATCTGAAAGCCCCCCGCTGTGTTGTAAATCGTAGCAGTCGTGGATGGAGAAGAGATGGACGTCGAGGGTGCCGTGGAGGATGGAGATGTTGAAGATCTGAAAGCCCCCCATTGTATTGTTGGTGCTGCAAATATGTGCAGCAGTGAGAGTAATGCTTTGTGATGTTGGTGCTGCAAATATGGACAGCAGTGCTCTGTCCTGTTGGGTTGCAAAGATGCCAGCAGTACTGTGTTGTTCTGATGACACAGCAGTGCACTGTGCTATGTGTGTGTGCATTTACATCGTACAACAGACTCTTGTACATATCTTTATAGCTCTATGCTCTCTTTTCTTCACTTTTCTGGTTTCTTCTTTAATAAAGAATCGTGTACATCAGACTCTTGAACGCTAGAGTTACTTTTTGTTTTATCACAGTTACTCCTTAGTGCTGTCACAGATACTCTCAGTGTCCTCACAGTTACTCTTAGTGTTATCATAGTTACTCTCAGTGCTATCAGAGTTACTCTTAGTGTTCTCTCAGTTACTCCTTAGTGTTGTCATAGTTACTCTCCGTGTTCTCACAGTTACTCTTAGTGTTATCATAGTTACTCTCAGTGCGTATCAGAGTTACTGTGCTGCATAGTTACTTTTTGTTTTATCACAGTTACTTTTTGTTTTATCACAGTTACTCCTTAGTGCGTATCAGTGTGTATCAGTGTTATCATAGTTACTTTTTGTTTTATTACAGTTACTCCTTAGTGCTGTCACATATACTCTCAGTGTCCTCGCAGTTACTCTCAGCGTTATCATAGTTACTCTCAGTGCGTATCAGAGTTACTCTTAGTGTTCTGTCAGTTACTCCCTAGTGCTGTCACAGATACTCTCAGAAGCAGACATATCTCGATACAGGTATGTTAGCACTGAGAGTAACTCTGATATGCAAAATCACAACAGCCTAACTCAAAGTATATATCTCCATACAAAACCACAACAGTTTTACATTCAAGAACACAACATTCAAAGCACAAAATGCTATATATTAAACCCATAAATACTCGTATTTGCAATATGATTTAGATCAAACATATAATTTTTAGGATTTTCACAGCACACAAGTAATGTATCTCATAGCAGTTACACATCAAAATTCCAGAAGCAAACTGTTCAAGTTTTACATTTCAATTAAGAATTCACTATTTCAGCTAAAATCCAGCCATTTATCTAGGCTTGAAATAGCTTCTTCCTCCATTTTCTTCTCTTCATATGGTGCTTTTGTCTTCTCTTCTTCTTGTTGCTTTTGACATTCATCTATTCCTCCCTTGTTCTTCTCAGATGGACCTTCTTTGATGACTTCATTGTTATCTTTTTGATGTGCTTGTACAGGTTGCAACTCCCCCCTCGCCATCATTCTCTGAAAAATATCAGCCCTTATGGCCGGCATGTCCTTGCAGGTGAAGTCCATGTGTTTTCCATTTACTAGGCATTCTAGGTACTTCATGATGAAGATTCCACAGTCAAGTGAGTCTTCTGCCTGTTGTGGACATAGCGGGTACTCCTGTCCCCATTGTGACAGTTGGTCACCTTTTTCTGCCCCCCCTGAAGAATTCATGGACAATACCCACCTGCATTAAAAATTGACAACTCTTATTAATCATCAATCAACAAACATTAACCCTGTCAATCCACTACAAATAGAGTTTCTTTTTATAGATTGCTTACCCATCTAAGGAATTCCTTTTTCGACTTGCTATTTCCACTCATTGAGTTATAAGACCGGTGTACTCCTTCCCTGAAACTTGCCTCGTACAAGTGCCAGTGGTTGTCATTGTTCAATATGGTGAACACCGAGTCCATTGTGTCCCAATCTTTCATCGGGACGTTGAATAGTGGAGATAGCATGTCGATCTGATCCATGGTTATGTTTTCAACATCAAACGCCAGCTTCTGCTGCAAATGCAAATTCACATCTATAAGTTTCAGTTTTGTGTATATATTTTTGTATTTTTGATGTAATTTTGTATACCAATTTTGTTCTTCTTACCGGAGCATATGTGCTCAAGCAGTGCCATGACAGACCCTTCTTTCTCCTTTTACTTTTGGTAGCTTTGAGCATATGTACAAAGCAGTCCATAACCTGAAAAAATAACCACAAGATTTCTTTGTTTAGAAAAAATGACAAGTTCTCAAAGAGTTACACTACTATTTATTAGTTTCTTACTGGTAATTGCATCATTTGATCTTTGTACAATAGGATGGCAAGGTCCTTCCCCGTGCACCAAGTGTCATCACTGAATCTCCATTCTTGTTTTGACCTGCCAATCGTTTGTATAGATGTTATACATATTAGTTTTGGATATTGAATAAGTGATGTTTTATATGTGTACACTTGGCAAAATAACAAATTCTCTTACATTTCTTCTATATTGTCCATGAAGTGGTGGACAATTTCCCTGGATTGTTTTGTTTTGAAATTCTCGAAACCAATGAAGTTTGAAAACTTGTGCTGTCAACAACAAAAGAGCACTTCATGTTAGAATCAATCTTCATTTTCTACTAGTTATACTATGTTGATATGTCATACGGTTACTATAGTCCATCGTATAGTTACTCTTTATGTTCTTACAGTTACTCTTCTAATTCACATAGTTACTCTAGACAATTATAGAGTTACTCTTTATATTACTACAGTTACTCTACTTCTATCACACAATTACTCTACTGTATTTACACAGTTACTCAAGTATTGATATAATTTAAAGGAGATGCAACCTTACCTTTTCCTCCCTCCTCTTCTTCACGTTTTTCTCGATGCTGCCTATGATTTGCTGTTCTATCTTTGAAAAAAAATTTCTGGGCTCCTCCTTCTGCCCTTCTTCATCGATTATATTCTTCTGTTGTTCACCTATTTCTTCTGCATCTTGTGCAGATTTTCCATGGTCCAAACCTTCAGCTGATTTTTCTTTCTTCTCCTCCTCCTCATCATTTTTCTTCCCATCATTATCATCTTCTGAGTCATTCTCTTGCACATATTTTCTTCTGAGGCTCAGCCTGCCTCACTTCCTCGGCATGTCATCCTTATCCATACCTTCATTCTCTACTTTGCTCGTCAAAACAACATCCTTATTGGGTTCTTGAACATTCCCCGATGAGAACCTCTCAGCAGATTGTTCGAATCCACCGACAGGTGACTGTGATTTGTCACCTTCATCTCTGAATTTTCTCCTCAGTTTTCTGTTCTCCTCTTCCAGCTCGGCTATTCTATTTTCTAGCCGTTTATTCTCTCTCTGCATTTCAGTGAATGCCTCAACAACAATTTTCATGCATATCTCCTTCTGCATCTTTAGCTCCTCCTCGAGTATTTGAATTCTTCTCGCCAGGTTGGAGTCATCAGCAGGCACTCCTTTTCGGATGATTGGCTTTGCTGGCGCCTTGTCTGGCATTTGTTTACTTTTCGCCCTTTTCTCCGCAAGGTAGTAGGGCATGTCTTTCATTGTTCTTGCAGCTCGCCAGTTATCCCCTGGTCTATATTCATACCTTCACAAACCCGTCCATAAAAAAATCAAAAATAGTATTTAACAATGCAAACTTGCAGGATTATGTTATATATTAGTTTTTGTAACAAATAAGAAATATTCTTACATCCTTAGGGTTCACAGCCCCTAAATCCATCAAGTTCTCGACCGGCACATCCCACTTCTTTATCCTTGGCTTTGCGTCGAGGAACGTTGGCTTTTCCATGTTTTTCATCTCATATGCCCAAACCTACATTTAAAAAGAGTGAAAATTCAATGCATATGTAACTGCCCCCCATAGTCATCATTGTAACAATTTTGTAGATGAAGATAATTTCGTTCACTTACACATAGGCACATCACACACCCTGTTGTGTAGAGGGTGGTTTTCCCTTTCTCCCCTTTCCTCCTCAGTTGGACATTTTGCTTCAGCATCTTCATATTCCTGAAGATGCTCCAATGCACCAACTTTGCCCAATTCATCTGCGTCATTTCAGTAACATCATCTAGGTAGTGCGGTATGTAGATTGGTGTGCAATAGTTGGTTTCTGGGAGTAGGAATGTTGCCAGCAGGTATAACATCCACACACGGCACATGTTCTGGTAGTCCGATGGATCGTCGGTGCTTGCAAATTGTTGCCAAAGCTTTGCTAAGTTGTCCTTGTGCAGGACATCCTTTTCCCTTAACCTCTTAGAGGTGTCCTCTTCATTTCCTTTTTTACCTGTTGCGCTGGCAAATTGTTGCCATATTGATCTCACAATCTCAGAATTTTTCCTAGGTATGATGTCCATACCTCTGCTTGGGATACCTAGAATTACCCCTACATCATCAACTGTCATCCTTCTTTCCACCCCTCTAGCCAGCAAAAACCTATCATCATCTACATATTTGTCTATCAAATCTTCCAAGAGGCATACATCAACCATAAGATTCGGCATCTTTATCATGTTTGCAAATGTCGTCGCCCTCATCATTCTTATCTGATTACTTGTATACACCACACTCTTGCTGGCGGTGATGTAGCTCTTTAGGTAACACCTGTGGTACAACCTCTTTATCCCCACTGCAAACATATGAAAAGTTACTCTTAGTTTTTTTTTTAGCATTACTTGTTACTCAGTCAAGTTACTCTTCAATTTTTCACAATTTAATCCACGGGGTAGGTTGATAATATTTTTAATGCTAAATGTTTATTCTTGTAACAACAATTTCAATAAAGTTCAAGTAAGTGTCATATGATAGTAACAGCAATTTAATAAGTTTACAAATCCATTCAATATTACCTTCAGCTGCCTTTCCTTTCTCCCTTTCTGTCCTCTTAATTCTATCCTGTTTTTCTCCCTCATAGGTAGCCTTTTCCTTTCCCTTTTCTTTCTTCCTTATTTCCTCTTCTTCTATCTCGTCAGCAGCCTTATCTGTATCATTAGTTTCTTCGGCCTTCCCTTTCCCTTCACTTTATTTTCAGGTATAGGAATGAAGTTACTCTATATTTTTAGTATTTTTTAGCTTAACAATATGGTTTTCATATGTCAAACTGATATGTAAAGTGTGCAAATTACTCTTTGTTCTATAGTAGTTACTCCAGCATTTACTCTAGTTACTCTAGGCTATCATACAGTTACTCTTGGTATCATGTAGTTACTCTCGGTATCATGTACAGTTACTCCAGCATTTACTCTAGTTACTCTAGGCTATCATACAGTTACTCTAATGTTCTATATCAGTTACTCTACTTCTTATAACAATTACTATTTTAACATACATTGTTACTTTCTATACGATATCTTTCTGTTTCTCATTTGTAATGTGCATGCTATCATAAATTACCTTGTCATTCTTTGCTCGCAGCTTCCTCTTGTCCCGTTTCACCGGTGTTCGCATCCCCTTTTTTCATCTTCTTTTCCGCAATTTCTTCTTTATCCGCTACATCTGTTGTCTTGGGCATCATAGCCCATTCAGTATCCCCTTTCAGGGTAGTATGTGATTCTGCAGCCGCCGCTTCTTCTGGTTCATTGGCCATCTTCTCCTCAGCCTGATGGGGCTGCATTTTGAAGTCATCGTCTTCCTCAATCACTGGTCTTAGACTCCTTCTCCACGGCGGCATCGTCAAGGTCTTCCTTGACGCTTTCTTTATTCTCGTCATCTTGGAAGAGGTAACTAATTCGGAATTGAGATGCAGCGAGACGTGGAATCGAAGATGATGGAGATGGAGGAGCAAGTAGAGACGGAGGAGTTCGGGATAGAAGTTGTTGCGGTGATTTGGTCGCCGGTGATTTTTGCATGAGAGGCAGAGCGATGGAAGAGGGAAGGTAGAGCGACGGTCTGAGCGAGGGTTTTGGGCAGGTCGCGTTCGAACGCTTTCTGCCTGTTTTTCTTTTTTGAAGTATTTACGGAGCAATGCCACCGCGTGTTCTGCCGAGTAAGTTGCTCAATTCTACCCGCCAGGCAACAAATTCTAACTCACATATATATATATAATATGTAATATATATATTATGTATATATATTATATAATATATATATATTATATATAATATGTAATATATATATAATATATATATATATATATATATATATATTGTCAGGCTAGAATACACTCGAGTGTATTCGACACAAAATACACTCAAGTAGTTTCTCATGATGCAATATTTTTTTCAAAAACTTAATTCATTGATCTTCTTAATCATCTTGTGAATAACTCATATAAAAAATTTGAACACATTTGAACATTTATAAGTCATGTTATAAAGATCGCAAAAATTATGCATTTCAAATTAATTTTGTGCGTCGATTTTGTTGTCCTCGGATGAGTGACTTACAATCATCCAAATGGGCTCAAAATTTATATGTAGCCTAATTATAGTATGACAATGAAGATCAATGGTTTACATCTTGCAAAAAATAGTCTTGATATGCAAACACACTTGAGTTTATTCGTGTGGTCTATACGCTCGAGTGTATTCTAGCCTGACTATATATATATATATATATATATATATATATATATATATATATTCGAATGTATAGATCGTCGAGTGTACACTACAGTGGTGTCTTCCTATCTAGACTACAATAGCAATAGACATCATGTAAAATTTGAGCTCATTAGGATGAGAGTAAGTCACTCATCCAAGGACAACAATGCATGCCTCATTCAGATTCATGACTTGTAAGTGTCCAAATGAGCTCAAATTTATGATATCGTATGTTTCTTTAACATATTTAAGAAGATCAACAGTTTATATTTTAAAAATAAATGCTTCATAACGAAAACAATTGAGGCGTATAGCGTCTTTAATATACTCGAGTATATACTCGATTTTAAAAATAAACACTTCACTTTATATATATATATATATATAAAGTGAAGTTGGAACATATATATATATATATATATATATATATATATATAACAAAGATCCAATGAGAAACATATCTGGTGAGAGCATGAGAGGCATTTGAATAACTCTCCACAAAAATCAAATTTTCATAATCCAACTATAGAGATTACAAATATACCTTAATATCTACCTTACTATAAAATTTTATCACCATCCAATTTGTAGATCATTCACAATAACCAATTTTCTTTCGACGCTCTATATTGAATTTTAGGTTGACTGTTGGATGTAAAAAGTGTATATTGTACATATGGACATGTAAACAATGTCTGACCACAATGATTTTTTGCGAGAAGGTAAATGAAATGATGTTTTTTCCATCTATATGGTTAGATTTTAAAAAATAGTTACTAATTTGTAGTTATTCACATGACTCTCATGCTCTCACCATAGGATGTTTCTCACTAGATCGCTACACTATATATATATATATATATATATAGTACGAGTAAAGATGGAATATATATATATAATATGAGTAAAGATGGAATACACTCGAGTGTACCGGGGACGCTATATACCTCAGTCATTTTCCACCATGGAGAAATTATTTAGGAAATCTAAACCATTGATCTTCTTAAATATCTTAAGAACATAATACACATAAAAAAATCTAGCTTATTTGGACACTTATAGGTCATGCATCTAAATGGGAAAAAAGCATACATATTGAAATAATTTTGTGCGTCGGTTTTGTTTCCATTAGATGAGTGACTTACGCTCATTCAAATGGACTCAAATTTTATGTGGCCTATTACTATTATAGGTAAACATCATTGGGATGTGCACTAGAGTGTATTCTAGCACGACCTCTCTCTCTCTATATATATATATATAATATTTTTTTCTTTTAAATCTTTTATTTCTCTTTTAATAATTTTTGTTCTCTTTTAAAGTCTTTTAGAGTCGCTTGTAAGGAGTTTTTTTATCTAGTGCAAGGTTAGCGTTTAGGGTTTTGTAGGGCTAGGTTTAGCCGTGGTCATTACAAACCAAATTGCCGAATTGGTTTTTCTATAAATCCTGGTAAAATTTTGGAGCAATAAGAGAAATTCTCCCCACATAAGGAAAAATATTATGGTCAATCATTTTATTGAGGAAGATCTAAACATGATAAAATATATCTCTTCCCATGGAATACCATGGATCATACAATGGAAATGGTAGAAAGAAACAATTGAATTACCACCAATTCTGGAAAGACAAATATATATCAAATGGTGGGAGTGAGTGATTAGAGGTGGATTAGGGTTTGTGACCCTTCCATTTTCTTTTTATATATTGTTGGATGCTATTTAGGGATTTGTTTTTAGATTTATCTTGTATGATATTATGTTGACTTACTAAATTTTCATAAGTATTTTTAGTTTCTTTTAAATCTTTATTTCTCTTTTAATAAATTTTTTTCTCTTTTAAAGTCTTTTAGAGTCAGTTGATGACAAGCCTAGGAGCCCCTCTTTCTATTTCATATGTATTTTCTACATAGAAGGCAGCACAACTCCATGGAGAGGAGCTAGGTCTAATTAATTTCTTTGTCTCAAGTTCTTTTATTTCATATTTACATATTTCTAAAAATCTTTGATTCATTTGGATAGGTATGGATTTTGTTGGGATTTTAGTTTTATCAATATATATATATATATATATATATATATATATATATATATATATATATAGAGAGAGAGAGAGAGAGAGAGAGAGAGAGGGAGAGAGATAGGGAGAGAGGTGTAAGGAAACAAAAACACAAATGCATAATCGATAAAAAAAGTAATCAACATATTCATATATAGAGATCACTAGAGGCATTGTGGACATAAAGATGTAGAAACCAAAGACATGTGATACATATAAAAAGTAACAGACAAGTGAACTCCCCGGTAATCATATACGTAGGGCTGTAAATGGGTACGGGTAGACCCGCGGACCCGCAAATCCAGAGCCTTAAAAAACCCATCACGGGTCTAATTTTTCATACCCGAATATCCTTGGACCCGTATACCCTTGGACCCGCATATAAGCGGGTCCAATAATGGGTATGCTTGGACCCAGACCCACTAGACCCGTGTACCCGCTATACATAAGTAACTACTAAAATAATATGTTATATATCATACTTTACTAGTCTAATTAATATAATTATTGAGATTATATCCTACTCTAAGGTTGAGACTAGTCATATAACTTAGAATTAGCTATTCTAGTTACAATAACGAACATCATATGTAAACTTAAAATCAAAATGTCTACTAATCTACATTACTTTCTACATAAATTAAATGTTATGATCATGACTACAAATATGTAAACAATTACTCAATTAATTTTATTGTATAGAATATAACATTGTCTAATATAACTATTACATGTTAATATACTATATGATAACAATATCTTGTTGTGTTAAATATATATAACATAGTCATTTCTCTTACATAAACAATATGATGTTTTATAGAATCGTTTACCCACATACCCGCACCGCATACCCGCTATTATTGCGGGTACGGGTATGGTGCGGGTCCAGGTTTTGTATTATGCGGGTCTAGAACTGGAACCGGACCCACTAAATTAGATGGGTATGGGTATGGGTATGGCCATACCCGCACCCTACCCGCACTGTTTACACCCCTACATATACGACCCCCAACCTAAAAAGAGACGATTGGTCTGTTGATGTTCAAACATGGAAATGGGGTCCCTAATAGGATGACTCACTAACACAATTAGGAAAGATGCATAACCAGATATAGAATCCTTAGCAAAGAGGGGCCAGGTTGTAACTTCATCAAGAATCCCTCGAGTCTTCCTTCATCACCTCATCGACCTCATCATTGACAAACTTGATGAAACCCCGGAGACATGTCCTCATCATTGAGACAGATGTGATTATGTGAGATGCTATAAAAATGTCACTATCTAAAGTTCTTAGAGAAACCATAGTGATAAATGTATATATATATATATATATATATATATATATATATATATATATATATATATATATATGGCATAACAAGCATATATATGAGCCTAAACGTCTACTTTTGTACTAGTTGCCACCTAGAAGAAGTTTATTGTGTCAAATGGGGAAAATAAGGATGTGCAATTCAGATATTTAATACATCAAGATAATGTATGATAGATGTGCATAAGATGTATAAAGAATTGGCTTGCTTTATTATTATTGTATGAATACCTCAAAATTATTGAATTTTTCACTTAATTATATGGTCACTGAAGGTTGTTAATCATACAATGAATCAAATCCAATCACAAATTTATATCTGTGTGAAACGAACCATGCTACAAAGTTCAATGATCAAATTAGTTGGTTGTTCTAGTACCCAATATTGTGCAAAGAGGAGTGAAATCTATTGGTCACAATGGGTATTTTACATCAAATGGTCATTTTTTGGTACGAATCTCCTTCAGATTTCATCCTCCATCTTCTATTCCTTTGTTCCCATCCTCCTCATGTTATTGTCATTCCTTGAAGTATTGTTGTGATAACTAGTCTGGGCAAGCATGAAATATGACATTCTTCTCTTTAGATTTTAGCATCCTTTTAACCAACATATATGCAAGAACATTCCTTTCTCTAGGATTGTGTATGAAGTGTAGTTGGTTCTGTTCCTTGAGTATTTGCTTTATAGCTCTGATCGTATTTCTGAACAGTGGGGGACATTCTATAATTCCTTAGATAATTTCTACTGCCTGTTTCGAATCACTCTGCACATAGCATTTCAACTGTGGGTTGTGATGAGCATTTCTACAACCTAAGAGTATTGCATACAACTCTCCCATCAATGGATTTGTGCTAGTAAGTGTGTGCCTCCTTGTAGCCATGTTTTGTGTCTGTCCCTGAGTACATAGCCGGCCACTGTAATGGCTTTGCCCAAATTAACAGCAACATCCATTGTGATAAGCCCTTCCGCATCACCTAGATCCCCCATACTCATCTAAATTTTCCTCCCCTTTTTTTGTCCCTCTTGTTCATGAGTCGGATGTCTTCTGCTAGCCTTTTGATTCTCATCAAGATGCCTGATTTGCTTGCTTGGTTCCTCTTAAATATGTGTGTGTTCCTCGTCTTCTACAATATCCAACAGCTGACTGAGAAATAAATTCGTCGGTCCTCGTTAGTTGTTTGCTCCTTCAGATTATCTTCTATCCATTCTTTAATGTTCTTGGTAAAAAGCTCATCTCCCCTCATCCCCCAAATTGCCTTCCATGTTTCCTTGCTTGTATAGAAGTCCTGAATTGCGTGCAGGCTCATCTCAACGGCTTCCCCACACCTTTCACAAAGAGGTGTATCCGTCATCTTCCTTGACCCATCTTAGTTGGTGAGTCATTAACCTATCTTTCTTTAAGCACCAGAGAAAGTTCTTTATACAATATGTACATTGGTTGTTCCAAATGCATTTCCAATCTCTTTCCGATCTTCCTTCCTTTCCCCTTATTAACAATTGGTAGGCAGTATTGGTATTGAATAGCCCTTGTTGTTGCAGCTTCCATCTGTAGGTATCTTCCCCATAGCTCTCATTTGGTGGTACCATGCTCATAATATGTTTGCATGTCATTTCATCACACCAGTACTCAAAGAAATCCTTGTCCCAATTACCATCATCCAAGACTGCTTCGTTGACCTTTAGGTCTCCTAGTTCCTCTAGAATCGTCCTCCCTTGGTTGAATTGTGGTTTGGTACATGTGCCAATCCATTCGTCATGCCATAAATTTGTGTGGTTGCCCCTAATGGTTGTCATGGATGAGTTCTCACGCACTAGTTGTATCTTCTTCTGAATGGTCCTCCATATTGGTGATTGAGTAGCTCCCCTCACATACTTGCCTTCCATAAGGTTTCACCATCCTACTGGTCTATTATTGACAAAGTCCCAAGTGATCTTCATCAAAAGTGCTTTGTTTTGTTCCCTTGTCGATCTCAGGCTCAAGCCTCCACGTTCCTTAGATGTGATAACTTTATCCCAGGCCACTAGGTTGGTTTTCTTCTTCTCCTCACTTCTGCTCCACAGTAAGTTGTGAATGATTTGATCTAGTCTATCACACATTGAGCTTGGGATCTTTGTGGCTTTCATATAGTATGTTGAAGAAGCATTTAGAACTGATCGCGCTAATTTTATTCAGCTTGTGATAGAAAGAGTTATGTTAGTCCAGTGATTGACTTTCTTTGTGATGTTGGCGGCCAACCCTTGATAGTAGTTCTTGTTGTTTCTGCCATGCACTATTTGGATACCTAAATGTCTCTCGATTTTTGTAGTTTCCTATATGTTCATGGTTATGCAGATCCTTCTTCGAACTTGTGTCAATGTGTATTTTGAGAAAAATATGATAGACTTCTCTTTGGATAAGCGTTACCCCGACGCACCCTCAAATTGTCTTAGACATTTCATCATGCATCTGCCCTGTTTGGGCGTGGGTGCTCTGAAGAAAATAATGTCATATGCAAAACATGTGTGAGAAAGGAATCTTGTTTTTTGTGAACACTATCGGCTCCCAGTTTCCAGTATCTACTTCATGGTCTATGGCTTGACTTAACCGTTCCACACACATGATGAAAATGTTGGGTGACATCGAGTCCCCTTGTTTCACACCCATCAAATGGTCATTTAGAAATACTCAAAACAACAAGAAATGTTATATCATCAAAAGTATTAATTCCATATAGTAATAGTTACAATAACTGAGAGACTAATGGAATTGCACGTTGTATTAGGAACATGGATAACCTGTATGCAAGAATAAGGGTGGATTCCAATAACCAATATATACGATGTGAGGCTAATCTCAATATACAAAGAATAAAGACATACTTATTTATTCTAACACCCCCATCAAATTGGTGCATATATATCATATGCACCAAATTGGTTGCACAAGAATTTGACCCAACGTCTATTTAAAGATCACGTGAACATTGTATGCAAGTTGATCCTATGACTAATTGGAGTGAGTTTGATCAGCTTGTCTTGAAGCTTTTCTCAAAAATTGTGATAGGGGACTTCGATGTGCTTAGTTCTCTCACAAAAGATATTGTTGGAAGCCCTATGAACTGCAACTTGATTTTCACAATGTAGGTCTGTTTCCCATGTCTAACAAAATTATACTTCTTCCATGAAGTTTTTTGCTTAATAGTTCACTGGTGACATGGGCCACATTCTGATATTCATGCTTTTCTAGGAGATCAAGTTCCCTCCTACAAAAACATAATAGTAGGTCTAAGATTGCATGTCAATGACAAAGCTTGCCTAGTATAAATCTAATAAAATATGCACTCTTAGGTGCCCATTCAAAGAGTTGAGAATGCCCTTTCCTGGAGTTCTTTTGAGATAGTGAAGAACTTGAATGGCTGCATCCCAGTGACCTTAATATGGTTTGTCCATGAATTGATTAACCACATTTGTAGACAATACAATATATCAAGTAACTATGAGACATTTAATTCTCCCAACTAGTCTCCTATATTTCCATGAATATATAAGGAGCTAGCACTAATCTTTATACAACTTGACTTTAGGGTCCATAGGTGAATGCATAGGTTTTGTGTGGCAACACATCCCACTATTACACAGATAGCGAGGTGTTACGCGAAAACATGCGGAAATCACCATAACCACATATTATCAAAAACACGGGTTGATTAAAACCGATTGCGGAAAATGGGTAACTGAGAAACTATTACATTCCAGTCCTCATCCTGCAAGGAAACATGTTATATAAACATATACAAGATCTGACACGTGTCCACAACTTAGAGGAACAACTGTCTAACCATCACTTGAGTTCATCACCTGTTATATATACACATAAAGGCCCACATCCGGCCAGCAGCAGGATATACAAAGGATCAACAACCATACATCGTGAAACAATGTCAAAACGCTCCCAAGGACCTGAGAGTACAGGGATGACTCTAGACTCTACTGCAAAACGCCAAAACAACAGCATATCCATCTCTTACCTTCTACTGCTTGTCTTACTGCTCGGCCGCAACTCTGCGACCACCACCACGCCTAGCACGAGCACCTGAAAACCAACAGGGTGAGACAATCGAACATTGTCCCAACGAGAAACATAACTCCCCTCCGAAACTATAAAACCAGGAAGATAAAGCAACAGGAGTAGATAACAAGTAAAACGTAGAATAATAATAGTCCATATAGCAAGGCTATTCATACCATCATGTTTACCAGGCTGTACACAAGGCATATCACCACTTATCTCTTTATGGAGCAGGATTAACAAGATAAGATATAATGCCACATAACATGAGGAACATATAAGCAACTGCAAGATATAATAGGATTAAATACACAAGCAAGGCCTCAACCAATGTTCTGTGTTTTGTCTTAAGCAATAAATACTATACGCCTGGATTACGTGTTATTATGCCCTGAGGAAGTGAACTGTACCGTTCAAATCCAACCTTCGGCTGTGAAGCCCATAACCGGTGCCATACAAGGTCAATGGAAGAGTCGGACTCCACAACCTTTCCCCTCGTGGTCAGTGCACAAGAACCAAAGCAGGACCACAGTCTCATGCTCAAGTGGCCTCAGCCACAGGGTCATCTCCACATGCTACCCTTTCTCTAGCCTGCCTCGGTACAGGTCACGACGCTAGTATATCTGAGCCACGGGCCTGTTCACCGTGCTCAGAGTCATGAACGCATTCATGCTCTCATATCACATATCCTGAGCCATGTGCATGTTCACCATGCTCTATTCACATCCTGAGTCTGCAACCGTAGCTGCACTCGAATCCTCACTATTTTAGGCTAGGAGAAACCTTGCATATTCAAAAATATGCACTCTAGGTTAACCTGCACGAGAACCCATTTCACCATCACCAGCTCCTGACGATGATGGATCTATGGCCAGGGCAAGCTACATGATATATTCCACTGTGATTAATTAGTATCTTTTATATGGATTGCAAAAACCAAGTTATATAGCATGTAAATTATAACAAAATAAACAGTATGAGACTCAACAATATGCTTTCATTGTAGTCACATCATCCTGATCCATCACAAGGATCCAACATCACATGTTATCACTTGGCCTCTTGCCAATCATCCAGATCCATCTCAAGGATCATCACATACCATGGAATCTCAATCCCTCATCACATAATGCCACTGCCTCTCAAGGCTTACATCATCATCATGGGATAGAAATCCCCAACACTTTAATCATGTATATTATACATATTATTCCAACATCAAGAGTAACAATCAAAGCAGAGTTATCCCACATGTACATATACCTCATAGCCCTTTTTAGTTGGCTAATCATCACATGCATGGTTAGTAACAACAATAATAGGCTTTAATAGAATGACCATGTTATCAGTATAAGGTGACATCAATGATTTGATATACCTTCTTAATCATGCATCAACTTATGATCATATGTGTAGGGTACATCATTAGGAAAACCACATTACATGCCTATCATTTTCCTTAGCATTATATAGGAGATTCAAGATGATTATGAACGAACGTCAATTCATGGTAAGATTACATGGACAAGCTTACCATAGCCATAATCATTATGCATAGCAAGGGTCACCATCATTATAAACGTGATATAAGATCAGCACCTCAGTTTCTATGACTGACGGAACCCTCACTAAAAGTATCATCTACCCTCACCACAAGTGGTATCAGGCAGGGTACTCACCCTATCGCTCAGCTCAAGTCGGTCACCACATAACGGCCAAACGTGACGTGCAACACAGCGTTCCAGGGTATGTCGTGCACATCATGTGTCGGGCGACACAACGTCACCACCCAGAGCAACAACAGCTAAACGTGCTACTCAGCAAAGAAAGCATGACGCGTGACGGGGTGTCGAGCTGGTAGGGGTATCATGCAACAACCTGTGTCATGCAACGCCTGACACAGAACTACTAGCAACGTTCGTCACAAGGGCCACTTAGCAACGTCCACTCCATGGGGTATCGTCCAAGGGTGCAACACAACTACCATCAACGGACACATCATTCAGCCATCCAAACCATGGCCTAACGGCCGTCACAGAGCAGAGTGAGGTTGTGACGCCCATCACAAACATGGCCTATCGCCCAAGAGGTTAGGTCAAGAGGGCTATCGGGCAGCACCTCCCCAAACTTACAACATCCAAGGTACAACTCACAAGATCATCATCCACCTCAAGCACAAGGCATGGAAACCCTAATGGATCAAGAGGACGGCTCACCTCTCAACTTAAACGAGAGAGGGGTCTTGCACATCTCTTGCCACCAAACGACCAATACAAGGACAACTCTAGCAAAGGTCACCACTAGTACGAAGCTCACCCTTCAAGTCCATGGTGAGAGGAGGGTGTTGCTTAAGCTACTAGAGCTCATACTCACTCCTGAAGACCTAGGAGAGAAGAGAGTGTTGCTCACCAAGAAACCCTAAACCCTTGGTTCGGCCAATAAGAAGGAACTTAAGCAATGGACCAACTAGCAAAGAATATAGCCGACAAGATCATAGCAACATATAAGAACATGAAAAAAGGTAGAATAGTTAGGGTTAGGAGTTATGCAACCCGCCTTAAGCAAGCTCCAAGCTCCAAGGAAGAAGAAAGCTCCAAGGAAGGATCGGCCACCAGGCTTGCAAAGGAGAAAGGGTATCGTGCACCAAGGTAGAGAAGAAACCAAGAGACTAAAAGGATCCTTAGCAAGAGGAAAAGAACACATATATAGATGGGGTTGGTGGAGAAAACAAAGCAAAGCCAAGCAAGGTGTCACCTACCTAGGGACACTTGTCCTAGTACACGAGCCACCACTCTAGCAATCTCTAAACACATGTCCAAGGCCATTGCCACATGCAAGCATCATGCACCAAGTGTCCACTAGTGGTGACACAAACGAGGTCAAACTTGGTCAAAGGGTCAAGGGCGACACAGCCTCCTCCTGGCCGACACAACTGGCTCTTGCTCGACACAAGGTACAAAGGAGCAAAGGCAACACTCAAACAAGGCCCAACAAGATCAACCAGGCCCAAAAGAACTCAAGCAACGAGCCCAAGCCTTCCTCTCTACACTAGAGGAAGCAAAGAGAGAGAAGCACCTCACAAGGTGGCAAACTTGCCCACAAAACCCTAGTTTTGGGTTATTTGCAAGTAGCACCTTCAACTCTCAACAAAGCACAACCAAACCCTAATCACCACTAAAGGTGATTAGTAAGCAACTAAGCATCAGGGTTAAGCAAAGCAAACAGGGTAAACCCTAAACGAAGGTCAGGGTCCTTACAAGCTAACCCCCTTTAAGGGATTTCGTCCCCGAAATCCAAAGAGAAAAGTGAGGGATACTTCCTCCTCATCTCTTCCTCAAGCTCCCACGTGGCTTCCTCAACGCCATGATGATGCCAAAGAACCTTCACAAGAACCAAATCCTTCCTCTTCAGCTTCTTGACCCTTCTGTCAAGGATCGCCACAGGACCTTCCTCGTAGGTCACATCTTCATCAAGCTCAACTTCAACTGGCTGTATCACTGTTCCTGTATCCAGATGACTTTTCTTCAGCATACTCACATGGAACACTGGATGTAACCTGTGCAACTCTGGGGGCAACTCTAACTCGTAAGCTACCTTGCCAACACATGCTATAACTGGGTAAGGCCCCATATACCTGGGTGCTAACTTACCCTTCCAGCCAAACCTTAGCACACCTTTCCACAGTGAGACCTTAAGATACACTTTGTCTCCTACCTGGAACTCCAAAGGTCGTCGGCAATTGTCATCATAAGACTTCTGCCTGTCCTGTGCCACTTTCAACTGTTGTTGTATCACTTTGATCTTTTCTATTGTCTGCTGTACTAGCTCAGGACCCAAAAGCTGATATTCGCCAGACTCGTACCAACACAAAGGAGATCTGCACTTCCTTCCATACAAAGCCTCATAAGGAGCCATGTCAATACTCCGCTGATAACTGTTGTTGTAGGCAAACTCTATCAAACTAAGATGTACATCCCAATTGCCTAGAAACTGCAAAACATAAGCTCGAAGGAGATCTTCCAAAGTCTGAATAGTCCTCTCAGACTGTCCATCTGTTTGTGGGTGAAAGGCGGTACTAAACCTCAACTGCGTTCCCAACGCTTTGTGCAGCTTCTCCCAGAAACGACTCGTGAACTGAGGACCTCTGTCAGAAACTATCATTGTTGGCACACCATGCAAACATACTATCTTATCCACATATACTCAAGCGAGCTTCTCGGATGCATACGTCGTCTTTACTGGTAAGAAATGGGCAGACTTCATAAATCTGTCTACTATCACCCAAATGGAATCATGATTCCTAGTTGTCTGGGGTAGTCCAACTATGAAATCCATGGTTATATGATCCCATTTCTGTTGCGGTGTCGGCAAAGGTTGAACGTACCTGCCGGCTTCTGATGTTCAACCTTCACCTACTGACATACCGCACATCTAGCCATGAACTCAGCTACATCTTTCTTCAAGCCGGGCCACCAATATAAGTCCTTCATACTATGATACATCTTGGTGACACCTGGATGCATAGCATACATCGACGTGTGTGCTTCCTCGAGCACTAACTTCCTCAGATCTTCAGCATCTGGAACCACCATCCTATCACGATAGCAAACTAGCCCATCCTCAGACTCATGGAACCCATCACGCTCTTCACTACCAAACTCTGATCTGATCAACTGTACCACATCATCTGTCTGTTGTGCATCTTTGATCTGCTATCTCAATGTAGGCTTGACTTGCATCTGTGCTAAAAGTCCAGCTAGCAAGGAAACTTCCATCTGCACATTCATCTGTCACATAGAGACAAACATATCTCGTCTATGGCATACCAGGGAACTCAACTGTGCCTTCTTTGAAGAAAGAGAAGAAGACTTTCGGCTAAGCGCATCAGCTACCACATTCGCCTTACCAGGATGATACTCGATAGTGCAGTCGTAATCATTGATCAACTCCATCCATCGGTGCTATCGCATGTTCAACTCATGTTGCGAAAAGATATACTTTAGATTCTTATGATCCGTAAAGATCTGACACACTTCCCCATACAGATAGTGTCTCCAAATCTTTAATGCATGAACTACTACTGCCAACTCCAAATCATGAGTCGGATAGTTCTCCTCGTGTTTCTTAAGCTGTCGCGAAGCAAAAGAAACCACATGATCTTCCTGCATCAGCACACAACCTAAACCTTTCTTGGAAGCATCACAGAAAACAATGTAGCCCTTCCCAGGCTCTGGCAGGATTAACACTGGAGCACTGGTCAGCTTTTCCTTCAAACTTCGGAAAGCTTGCTGGCATCGATCATCCTAGACAAAAGGTACATCCTTTCTGGTCAACTTTGTCATTGGCAACACAATCGCACTAAAGTCCTCGATAAACCTCCGGTAGTATCCTGCTAAACCAAGGAAACTACGAACTTCTGTCGGTGTCTTCGGCTGCTCCCATTCTGCAATGGACTCCACCTTCTTCGGGTCCACTGTGACTCCTTCAATAGATATCACATGACCCAAGAAAGTCACTTGTTCCAACCAGAAATCACACTTACTGAACTTAGCATATAGATGGTGTTGGCGAAGAAGAGTCAATGCTAGACGAAGATGTCGCTCATGCTCTCGCCTGTCCCGACTATAGATCAAAATGTCATCTATAAAGACTATGACAAACTGATCTAGGAACGGACGGAACATTTGATTCATCAAATCCATGAAAGCAACATGTGCATTGGTTAGCCCAAACGGCATAACCACAAACTCGAAGTGAACATACCTCATCCTAAAAGTTGACTTTGGTATGTCATCCGCCTTAATCCTCAAATGATGATAACCGGACCATAGATCGATCTTTGAAAACACTGTCGCACCACGCAACTGATCGAACAAATCATCTATCCTCGGCAACAGGTACTTATTCTTGATCGTGACCTTGTTCAACTGCCAGTAATCTATACACAACCGCATCGATCCATCCTTCTTCTTGACAAACAACACTGGAGCACCCCAAGGTGACGTACTTGGTCAGATGAAACCTTTCTCCAACAACTCTTGCAACTGCTTCTTTAGCTCTGCCATCTCCACTGGAGCCATCCTATATGGTGTCTGTGCAACTGGTTGTGTTCCTAGAACCAGATTGATCTCGAAATCAATCTCTCGGGGTGGAGGAACACCAGGAAACTCATCAGGAAACACGTCGGAAAACTCTTGGACAACTGGAACCTCCTCGAGACTAGGACATTTCACTTTGGTAGCCATAACGGTATCCACAATGTGAGCTAAGAACGCCTCACATCCTTGCCATAGCAACTTCTCTGCCACCATAGCTGATACTAAGCATGTCGGAAGAATCTTCCTATATCCCTAGAAGATCCACTTCTCTCCGGCATCATCAAACACCGCCTGCTTGGAACCACAGTCCAAAACAACCTTATACTTCTCTAAGGTATCCATTCCAAGGATAACATCGAAACCATGCATATCAAGTGGTATAAGATCCACTTGTATACAGTGTCCCAAAAAAGACAAGACAAAAGATGAACATTCTTCTCGAATCATCGAGGAACCATCAAGAGGGGTTTCTAACAACAAGCTATCCTTCTTACGACTAACAGGTAAACGACAGTTTTCAAACATACTATAGGCGATAAAAGAGTGTGTAGCACCCGGGTCAACCAGAACAGATATAAAGCAAGAAGAAGACATATCAAAATGAAATAACTCCATCTGACCTGTCACCACTCGCGGGTTGACTATCGCCTCCGGCTGACTCATAGTGTAGAATCGAGTCGTTGCTTGTTGTCCACGTCCTTTGCTTCCTTGAGCAGATGATCTTGCTTGCGACGCTTGACCGCATCCTCGACCTCTGCTACCACTGGGTTGCTGTCTATCTGATCGTTGTTGATTCTGTCTTGGCTGCTGCGTCACTTCAACATCTCTATTTGGGCAATGTAACTTGAGATGTCCGGTCTGACCAAAAAGATAGCATGCCCTATCTTCAAACTGTGGCCCAGATGGCCCTGTCACTGCCAGTGAAGTTGTACTATGTGCCTTAGACGGTGAATAAACATATCCTCTTCCCTTACTCGGAGACCACTGCGACGATACACTGGAACCTCTCATCACAAAAGGTGTTAAAAACCTTGGCTTCTTGAAGCCACCAAACCTTTGGCCCTGGAACTGAGCAAGCCTCTTCTTAGACATGGATTCTCTTTTCTCCCTTACTGATCGTTCAATCCTCCAGATAGATTCCACAAACATAGCAAACCACTCACAGTTCTCCAATGCAGAAACAGGTGTTGTCAGCTCAGAACTCAAACATTTCTCGAAATGTTTGATCCACTCCTCATCTGTTGCTGCCATATGAGGATAAAACCTCAACAGATCCATGAACTTAGCCTCATACTCAGTGATGTTCATCGTTCCTTGTCGCAACCGCTCAAAATGACTGATCTTCTCATCCAGATATGTCTTCGGAAAGTATCTGCTGACGAACTCATGCCGGAAAACCTCCCAACCGATCACCTCACCGGGCTGCTTCTCCTCCTTGATGGTCCACCAGTGACCAGCCTACCTTTCAAAAGGTAGACAACGTACTTTACTTTGTCTTCTTCGGGGATGTCGAGGATCTGGAAAGCCTTCTCAAGACTTGTTAGCCACAGATCTGCATCCGCTGGATCAGCCGTTCCAGCATAATCCAAAGCTCTGACTCGGCGAAGCCACTCGAAGGTCTTCCCAATACCTGATGTTTCACCATGGGGAGCCTGTGTTCTCAGTAGAGGCACTGGCAATCTTTCTACCATGAGATTCATCGTAGCCATCATATTCCCCATAAGTTGTTGGTAGGCAGGGTGTTCAAGAATGGCTAGGTCAGGTTGGGGGACCTCAAGCACCCGATCTCCATGTGCCTGCCCAAAAGCTCCATCAACTGATGCATCATCGTTGTTCTCAGAAGTGTGTTCCTCATGGTTTCCAGACATCTTGGCTTTTCTTCCGCTGAGGGAAGAAGATGATCATAAGAAAATCTAGACAACTCACAAGAACAGACACAACCTAGTCCTAAATCCCTGTAGACTCAGTGAACCTAGGGCTCTGATACCAAAACTTATGGCAACACATCCCACTATTACACAGATAGCGAGGTGTTACGCGAAAATGTGCGAAAATCACCATAACCACATATTATCAAAAACACGGGTTGATTAAAACCGATTGCGGAAAATGGGTAACTGAGAAAATATTAAATTCCAGTCCTCATCCTGCAAGGAAACAGGTTATATAAACATATACAAGATCTGACACGTGTCCACAACTTAGAGGAACAGCTGTCTAACCATCACTTGAGTTCATCACCTGTTATATATACACATAAAGGCCCACATCCGGCCAGCAGCAGGATATACAAAGGATCAACAATCATACATCGTGAAACAACGTCAAAATGCTCCCAAGGACCTGAGAGTACAGGGATGACTCTAGACTCTACTACAAAATGCCAAAATAGCAGCATATCCATCTCTTGCCTTCTATTGCTCGTCTTGCTGCTCAGCCGCAACTCTGCGACCACCACCACGCCTAGAACGAGCACCTGAAAACCAGTGGGGTGAGACAATCGAACATTGTCCCAGCGAGAAACATAACTCCCCGCCGAAACTATAAAACCAGGAAGATAAAGCAACAACAGTAGATAACAAGTAAAACGTAGAATAATAATAGTCCATATAGCAAGGCTATTCATACCATCATGTTTACCAGGCTGTACACAAGGCATATCACCACTTATCTCTTTATGGAGAAGGATTAACAAGATAAGATATAATGCCACATAACATGAGGAACATATAAGCAACTGCAAGATATAAGAGGATTAAATACACAAGCAAGGCCTTAACCAATGTTCCGTGTTTTGTCTTAAGCAATAAATACTATACGGCTGGATTACGTGTTATTATGCCCTGAGGAAGTGAACCGTACCATTCAAATCCAACCTTCGACTGCGAAGCCCATAACCAGTGCCATACAAGGTCAATGGAAGAGCTGGACTCCACAACCTTTCCCCTCGTGGTCAGTGCACGAGAACCAAAGCAGGACCGCAGTCTCATGCTCAAGTGGCCTCAGCCATAGGGTCAGCTCCACATGCTACCCTTTCTCTAGCCCGCCTCGGTACAGGTCACGGTGCTAGTATATCTGAGCCACGGGCCTATTCACCGTGCTCAGAGTCATGAACACATTCATGCTCTCATATCACATATCTTGAGCCATGGGCATGTTCACCACGCTCTATTCACATCCCGATTCTGCAACCGTAGCTGCACTCGAATCCTCACTATTTTAGGCTAGGAGAAACCTCGCATATTAAAAAATATGCGCTCCGGGTTAACCCGCAGGAGAACCCGTTTCACCATCACCAGCTCCTGACGATGATAGATCTATGGCCAGGGCAAGCTACATGATATATTCCACTGTGATTAATTAGTATCTTTTATATGGATTGCAAGATTCAACCAAGTTATATAACATGTAAATTATAACAAAATAAATAGTATGAGACTCAACAATATGATTTCATTGTAGTCACATCATCCTAATCCATCACAAGGATCCAACATCACATGTTATCACTTGGCCTCTTGCCAATCATCCAGATCCATCTCAAGGATCATCACATACCATGGAATCTCAATCCCTCATCACATAGTGCCACTGCGTCTCAAGGCTTACATCATCATCATGGGATAGCAATCCCCAAAACTTTAGTCATGTATATTATACAAATTATTTCAACATCAAGAGTAACAATCAAAGCAGAGTTATCCCACATGTACATATACCTCATAGCCATTTTTAGTTGGCTAATCATCACCTGCATGGTTAGTAACAACAATAATAGGCTTCAATAGAATGACCATGTTATCAGTATAAGGTGACATCAACGATTTGATATACCTTCTTAATCATGCATCAACTTATGATCACATGCGTAGGGTACATCATTAGGCAAACCACATTACATGCCTATCATTTTCCTAAGAATTATATAGGAGATTCAAGATGATTATGAACGAACGTCAAGTCATGGTATGATTACATGGACAAGCTTACCATAGCCATAATCATTACGCATAGCAAGGGTCACCATCATTATAAATGTGATATAAGATCAGCACCTCAGTTTCTATGACTGACGGAACCCTCACTAAAAGTATCCTCTACCCTCACCACAAGTGGTATCGGGCAGGGTACTCACCCTATCGCTCAGCTCAAGTCGGTCACCACATAACGGCCAAACGTGATGCGCAACGCAGCGTTCCAGGGTATGTCGTGCACATAATGTGTTGGGCGACACAGTGTCACCACCCAGAGCAACAATAGCTAAACGTGCTACTCAGCAAAGAAAGCACTACGCGTGACGGGGTGTCGAGCTGGTAGGGGTATCGTGCAACAACTTGTGTCGTGCAACGCCTGACACAGAACTACTAGCAACTTTCGTCACAAGGGCCACTTAGCAACGTCCACTCTAGGGGGTATCGTCCAAGGGTGCAACACAACTACCATCAAGGGACACATCGTTCAGCCATCCAAACCATGGCCTAACGGCCGTCACAGAGCAGAGTGAGGTTGTGACGCCCGTCACAAACATGGCCTATCGCCCAAGAGGTTAGGTTAAGAGGGCTATCGGGCAGCACCTACCCAAACTTACAACATCCAAGGTACAACTCACAAGATCATCATCCACCTCAAGCACAAGGCATGGAAACCCTAATGGATCAAGAGGATGGCTCACCTCTCAACTTAAATGAGAGAGGGGTCTTGCACATCTCTTGCCACCAAACGACCAACACAAGGACAACTCTAGCAAAGGTCACCACTAGTACGAAGCTCACCCTTCAAGTCCATGGTGAGAGGAGGGTGTTGCTTAAGCTACTAGAGCTCAAACTCACTCCTCAAGACCTAGGAGAGAAGAGAGTGTTGCTCACCAAGAAACCCTAAACCCTTGGTTCGGCCAACAAGAAGGAACTTAATCAATGAACCAACTAGCAAAGCATATAGCCGACAAGATCATAGCAACATATAAGAACATGAAAGAAGGTAGAATAGTTAGGGTTAGGAGTTATGCAACCCGCCTTAAGCAAGCTCCAAGCTCCAAGGAAGAAGAAAGCTCCAAGGAAGGATCGGCCACTAGGCTTGCAAAGGAGAAAGGGTATCGTGCACCAAGGTAGAGAAGAAACCAAGAGACTAAAAGGATCCTTAGCAAGAGGAAAAGAACACATATATAGATGGGGTTGGTGGAGAAAACAAAGCAAAGCCAAGAAAGGTGTTGCCTACCTAGGGACACTTGTCCTAGTGCACGAGCCACCACTCAAGCAAGCTCTAAACACATGTCCAAGGCCATTTCCACATGCAAGCATCATGCACCAAGTGTCCACTAGTGGTGACACAGACGAGGTCAAACTTGGTCAAAGGGTCAAGGGCGACACAGCCCTGGGTGACACAGCCTCCTCCTGGGTGACACAACTGGCTCTTGCCCGACACAAGGTACAAAGGAGCAAAGGCAACACTCAAACAAGGCCCAACAAGCTTAACCAGGCCCAAAAGAACTCAAGCAACGAGCCCAAGCCTTCCTCTCTACACTAGAGGAAGCAAAGAGAGAGATAAGCACCTCACAAGGTGGCAAACTTGCCCACAAAACCCGTCTTGGGTTATTTGCAAGTAGCACCTTCAACTCTCAACAAAGCACAACCAAACCCTAATCACCACTAAAGGTGATTAGTAAGCAACTAAGCATCAGGGTTAAGCAAAGCAAACAGGGTAAACCCTAAACGAAGGTCACGGTCCTTACATTTTGATCCTAGAAGATCAATTCCTTAATGAAGATAAAAAAACATGGATGCACTAAGAAACAATAATTCCATACTTGGATATTTCCACTTTGATACCTAAGCATGAGTTTAAAAAGTTGGGGTCTTTCATCTGGTGTTTTCTCTAAAGAAACTATTTGAGCTGCATAATTCTGTGTTAATATTTACATGTAACAAAAATATTGTCTCATTGACAAGAAGGAAAATATCCAAAAGATCCATGTTGATAGAAGATAAAATGGTCCATGATTGATCGTAACAGACCAAACTCTTGCACAAAGTGGATGAACTTACGAATCCATGCTTGAGATAATTATTTTAGACCACG
The DNA here is from genome assembly GCA_963693085.1 of Alisma plantago-aquatica. NCBI lineage: Eukaryota > Viridiplantae > Streptophyta > Magnoliopsida > Alismatales > Alismataceae > Alisma > Alisma plantago-aquatica. The sequence continues at coordinate 1,762,855,338 of OY856409.1, forward strand.
TTATAAATTTATGAAGATGTTAAACTAGGTGAGAGTCCCCTAAAAACATACATAGGTAGTTGCTCTGCATAAGGATCATCAAAATGATCTCCATGAAGAAAGGTGTTCCATATGTTGATTTGTTCAAGGGACATGAGAAGTGAGCGACCAAGGAAATGAACAATCTAACATATGTCATTTTGGCCATTGAGGAGAGGTTTTTTTGGTATTCTACTCCATATACTTGTGTGTAATCTTTTTCTACAAGCCTAGTTGTTGACATATTGAAATTTTATCTAGATTAACCTTGATTGATAAGACCCTTATGAAGCCGACCACTACTTTGTTTGAGGGAGAAGGCACAAAAATCAATGTTAATTATTAAATAGAGAAACGATCTCATCTTCCATATCATGCTACCAACCTAAGTGACTCGGGTCTCTGTGAGATATTAGGATAGATGACAGTTTTGAGGTAAAGGAAACATAAGAAGTTGATAAGTAGTCCTCAAAAATAAAATTAGAGATAAGGTGTAAATTCCATGACCACTTCCTTTACATAAAGCAACACACCTATCATTTGTAGTAGAGGTTTGAAAGATATTGGAGGAAGGATGAGTTGTGTCTCATCATCGTGTACGTGTCATTGATTATCTTGAACACTTGTAGGGTTTTAGTCATGATGAGTGAGAACATCATCTTCAGGGACAATAAATGGACTAGTCAAAAGAGTAGGTCTGATAATAACCCAAAAAGGAAGAGAATTTTAATTTTCTTGAGCATCATAAGAAACATCCAAACATATTCATAAGTATCGAGTATCTTCAAAGAAGGTTACATCAATATATGTAAGAAAGCAAAAAACTTTGTTTTGGAATACCCAAGAAACACAAGTTAGTCATTCGAGGACTAAGATTGTCTTAACCAACACCAAGCATATGGGAAAAACTTTTGCCAAAAAATAATTAAACGAACAATGTATGATGGGTAGTTAGGTACAAAATCTATAATGGGATTTGATTGTTCAAAATAGATGAAGGCATGTTAACAAACAAGTATCTAGTTGTGAGGAAAACAAATCCCCACCATAAGAAATGAAATCCTTGGGAACATGGATATGGTGGAGGAGATTCTTGTTTGTCTCGATAATATTCCTTTTTTATGTCCAACAATACAATTTTTATGGAGTACATGAGGACAAAATGAGTGATAAACAATCAATTTGTTATATAGAAACAAATTAAGAACATGAATAAAATACACTTTAGCATTTTCTTTCAAAATGTGGAGATTTGTGCAAACTATGTTTCAAGTTCTAGACATATTTTTTAATTGACAAGATTTCAAAACAATTTCTCATTAAATATAACCAAGTTTTTCTTGAAAATTCATAAATGAATGCATAAAAAACAGTATCCATTTTTTATGAGACCCTAACAGGTCTCCAAATATCTAAATGAACAATATGAAAAATACACTTAAGTGATATATGATCTTGTAACTGGAATATAGATCTATGATGCTTTCCTAAGTGACAAACCTCACACTCAAGTTTAGTTAAACTAGAAAACTAATGATGCAAGATTCATACATTTTAAAGGGATAAAAGACCTAGACAAGTATGTATATGTACCGGTCATGCAGCCATGCAAGCCTTGACAATCATGCCAAGATAGTAGAGACTAGCTTTCTCTTACCCACTGTAAGGTTCTCGAACTGTATTAATAAATAAGCATGTGTGTTTATCTTAATTGGATTATTCTTTTTGTAAAAAATCTTTATATTATGTTTTAGTATCAGTTAGTAAAGCTATATCTCAAATTGGAGCTATTTTGGACTGTGTTTGCTCTACTTTTGCAATTTTATGTACATTTATGGCTTATATGGAAATTTTCTATTTTAAGGGGCTAACTGTAATTTTAATATATGTATAATTTGTTACATAGTGTTACTTATAATCTAGTAAAATTTTAATATACTTGGATGCTTTTAACCTTGTTGCATATGTTACCAACCCCATATTATAGACTAGTGTGGTGGTGATGGTAAATAACCTATCGATGCCTTTTTAGCTTCATTAATCAATGGAAGTTTTAGGTGATCATCAACCTATGAAAGTTAATGATGGTTGTACGATGAAAGTTTTGGGTGGTCATAAATGGATGGAAGATCTAGGTGGTCATAAACCAATGGAAGTTTTGGGTAGTCATAAATTGATGGAAGTTTGAGTGATCATACACCAATTGAAGTTCTAGGTGGTAGTTAATCAATGGAAGTTTTGTTGTTGCCAAAAACTAATGGAATTTATGAGTGGTAAATCAACATAGGTTTGGGTGGTCATAAACCTATGTATGTTTGCACTAGTTGTAAATCATTGGAAATTATGGGTGGTCATAAACCGATGGAAGTTTGGGGTGGTTGTCAACTAATGGAAGTTCTGTTTTTGTTGGTTATCAACTGGTGAAGGTTCTAAACACTCAAACCAATGGGAAAATTGGCCCTTTGACTAATGGAAAACTAACTTGGACTCTTTCACTTGCTCTCTCTTCCATACTACCTAAAAATACCCCTCCCCACTCCCATTTAACAAACCTTTCACAAACTCGTTATAGCTACTAGAGACCAACAAGGAGCATCGCTGAATGACATGAATTCCTCTTAGAGATAAAATCTTGTTGTAGTGGATCCATGTTTTTTCATGTTCCAGATCTAGCTCTTCTAAGATGGATATAAGCCTTCTAGCCTAATTTATTGCTCCCTACACGTAATATATTCTCTCCTAACCCTTTTTATTATTGTTTCTCCATTCTCTTCTCTACCGTGGCTGAGATCTATGGTGATACAAGCTAATTTTTTTTGCATATGGTTAAGGACCCTCTTTTCTTCTCTCATTGCCCTAGATACACCTTATTCTTAAGGAAATGAGCTTTCTTGGAGTTTTTGAAGGATAAATCTTGGATCTTTGTTGCTGCTTTTCATGGTCCCAAACCGTTTGGATATTTTTTTCACTCTTGAGGCATGTGATATAATTTTTGATGCACTTCTTGTCTACTTGTGACACGCAAAACACTAATCTAACTCTAAAAGCCCCTATTTTGTTAAAGGATGATCTTTTATGGACTGTTTGGTGTGAGTAAGATGGAGATATGAATTCTCACATCTTCGTTAAACCCAAGATATATTTCTTTTATGAATTAAATACCCTCCTTATGCATGGACCAAAATTCAAATTCCATGTTTAAATGATCCCAGAATGTCATTTTTATGATATCCTAATATCGTAATATGAGATTTAAACTTACAAAACTTTCCTTCCTATTTGGGAAATGTTCTATAATAATCTTAAGATTTTTCCTAGATATGTTGATGAACTTGTGGTTGGACGAAATCCTAATAGTAAAGGTAGCTCATATGCAAGGTTTTAGTCTTTCTATAACTAAATCTTGAAAATAGAACAACTTTTGCATCCATTGAACTTTTAAACTAAAATTTAGTGTACTACCTTGTTTACACCTTGTAAAGATGCCTACAGAGAGTTCAAATGATAACAAGATTCCTAAGAGCAGATATCAATGTTATGATCTTAATGACAATATTGGGCTTTCATGTATCCTCAATAATGATCTGGTCCTAATTTCCAAGGATGGTTAGATATACCATGATTGATAAATATGGAGTCATCTAATACACATTATGTCTTAAGAAGTTGCAATACATAATTTATTTTAGAAATATATCAAGGTGCCTTCTATGTAACTTGATTGATGATATCTAAAAATATGTAACTGGCTTAATTAATCAAGTGCAACCCTAATCATGTAGTACCTTGTGACTGTAGAACAATCTTAGTATCAGAACTTGCCAGATAGTGCAAGGAGTAATCCTTATACCAAATTTTGATGTGATAAGGTTCTTGGAGTTGTATACTGTTGAGTATATGCGGGTGTGAAGAGGGTTTATCTTCTTCATCCAGATTCCAAAGTTATAGAGAGCGGTTGGAAATGTGTCTCATATTTTCTATGACAGAGAGAAGTTGTAGTTTCAACTATGATATTGAGGGTTTATACCCTAGTATTTGGTGCCATGGTGTGTGTGGTCAGGAAAGATCAAGTTTTTAAATTGAATAGACATTGCACCCCTACTCATAGGTTGGGTCATTATGCCACTATAATTTGTCACTCGTACTGGCTGAAGGGAAGATATCTTTACAGTTTTGGTTATCCTAGATCTTATATAGGGATGATTGTGACTTCTTAATGGTTAAATAGTAGTTTGAGTGATGCACCTCAAACTACCCACGGGCTTAACAAAAAAATCAAATGTATAGTATATATGTTAGATTTTTGGTGAATCCCATTGTATAATGATTATTGGTTTTCTATTTATGCTGGTATAATATGTGATATCCTTACATATTTTTTATTTCTATCTATCACTTTAGCTATATTGGTTCATTATATATACTTTAATTAGTTCTCCAACATGTTACACTATCTTCTTTCACTGATTCAATCACCTAACCTACTTGTAAGCAATAAATGTTATCATCTGTTATATCACATTGTTGGGACTTGGGTCTGACCTCATGGTATTGTACATCTTATGTGACCATAAACATGTTCATACCTTTGATGGCAAGGAATCTCAGCTCAAAGATCAATAGAGTTGAGAGGTTAGTGTGGTCTTGGTTAGAATCCTACAGTCATCCCTACACTCTCAGATGCAAATGAGGGGATGTGAATGACATATATCGACTCAATTTTTTGGTTGTATGCTATGAACACTGTAAATATTGAAATCTTCTGGAAACTACCTTTTCTAAATATGTTGTGGTTAAGGCAACCCAAAATCATGTAAAGTTACCTGGTATTTTTGTTTTAATTCACAATTCATTCATCCTGTTACCAGGGGGTTTTGAACTTGTGACCTCTCGTTCAGACAACATTAGTTTTGAACTTGTGAGGTAGAAATCTCACCAATCTCAGTGCCTAGTTCATCATGGTCTTGGTGGCCCATTGTGAGTCTAAAAGGATTATAGCATTGTACAAGTTGGATTCAATACATACATCAAGGGTTTTTGAGGATTGCTTGGATTTTGGTGTCCAAAACTAAGGAAGCAGTAATGGGGAAGCCCAGACACATATGGCAATGACCCTCCTTGTTCATAATGTGAACACCTATACCAGACTCTCCTATGAGGGGTTTATATGTAGCATCAATAAAGATAATGTACCTAGGGTCCATTGGAGGGACACTCAGTTTGGTTGTTTGAGCTAGAGCAACTTTTGTACTCTCTCCTAGATGAATATTGTGTTGGCTCAATCACATATGAATTTGACTTTGGTGGATGTAGACTATGTTCTACCTTGATGTATTTGCTCATGTTGACAAAACCATATGTTCCAGGACACAATTTACCTCCTTAGATAAGTGAGGGTATCGAGGTCTCAATTGCTAGTGCTCTCATTGATCCATTCATTTTCATTCAGATTGAAAAACATATTGTTCATGTTGAGAGCATACCATGCTTGCCTATCACACTGCAATTGCGCAGAGCATGAAGAGTTGTATATCAGAATTTCAACATAGAGGGAAATCAATGCTAACCTCAATGTTGTGATGTCATTTCTCCATATTCATAGGGAGAGCTCTCCATCTTAGGAGTCAATTGAAGATTTTCACTAGAGCTGGGAGGTTGTTTTTCCAAACTTGCTTCCAGGGACCAATGCAGTTGAGCTCCTTGTCCCATCTGATCCATCGATATGTTGACCATGAAGTGAGATTACCAGCTATTTCAAAAGGCCAAACCCAAAGATTAGGACCAAGTGCAATGTCAGGATGAGGTATGAAGGTTATTGTCTAAGATGACAAGATAGGGAGAAAGGCATGGATAAAATCCCAATCCCATTCCCCTGAGTCTAGCTTCATGGAGATGACCGTCAAGGAGCTAGATCGTATAGGATTTGGATTGTTAGGTTGAAGATCCTTTATAGTTTTTCTAATAATCCAATTGTGTATCCAAACATTAGTGATCATACCATCATTAACCAGTTTATAGCTTGATGTTTGTATTTAATTGATATGCTTCTTGATGAAACTCCCAATAGATGAGCATGGATTCTTAGGAAAGGTGTTGACATGTACATATTTCTCCTTCATCACTTGGACCCATAACTTGGATGGATGGTTTAGAAAAGACTATACATTCTTCAACATGAGAGCGTGGTTGTGATATCTGGCATACTTAACACTGACTCCCCTAATGTCTTTACTAGAAGTGACTTTCTTCCATGCTACTAGTGGAATCTTCTTGTGCTCCCAATTGCCTGACCAAATGAATTTTCGGATATGAGGATTAATATCATCGCATAATTGTGGGGATAGTCTCACAATCTGTATGGAATATGTTGGGATTGCTTGCAACATGGATTTTTCAAGTGCAATGTGGCCCGCAAGGGAGGGATGTCGCATAGTCCAACCATTCATGCAATCACAGATAGAGGTGATGAGGTTGGTGTGGGTAGATATATTAACTCTATGGTGAAGAAGAGGGACGCAAGATATCTCCCCAATTCAAGTGTCCAAGGGATTCCTAGTTCCTACTTATATCTTATTTGACACACCTGGATATACATGAACTGAAGAAACATGTTGATTTTCTTATGATATTACCTTCCCCAAGACTCTTGCAAAGGATTTGAGTAAGGTATTGATGACTCTGGCCTATTATAGTGAAGCTTCACACATAAGAAGAAGGTTGTCCGTGAAGAGAACATGTGAAATATTGGTTCCTCCTCCAGAACCAGGGGTTTCCAGACATTATCTTCCACATAGTTGGTGATGGATTGGCTCAACCTATCCATGCAGAGAATGAACACATAAGGACTGATAGGGTCTCCTTGCCTGATGCCTTATGAGGCCTTGAAACATTGAAGATGATCACCGTAGCATAGGATCAAGGTGTTTCCTATCGTGATGGTCTACATTATAATATTACAAAGCTTTAGAGGTAGTGCTATTCTTAGAAGTGTGTAATAGATGAAAGCCCAGTTCATCCGATCGAAGGCTTTACATAGGTCTAGTTTGATGCACATCCATTCCTTGGTTGACGTATTGGCTTTCGTTGAGTGGATTACTTCTTGCACCAATAGGATGTTGTCACAGATAGCTCTACCTAGGATGAAGGAAGATTGCACATGAGATATCTAGGAGTTTAAGAAAGGTTTAATACATTCAACTAAGACCATTGAGATGAGCTTGAAACAACTGTTGTTGAGAGATATGGGCTTGATATCATTGCATGATTGAGGGACTTGCACTTTGAGAATCAAAATCATGTGTGAGTTAGCCAACTCCTGGGGTATTGTTTCTGAGATGAAGGTATCAATAACCATGTGGAAAACATATGGACTGACTTGATCCCAATTACACTGGATAAATGAATTGTAAACACCATCGGGGCCTAGGGCCTTATAGGGAGCCATTGCAAACATAAACCTTTTTATTTCATCTATAGAAGGTATGGTGATGAGTCTATTATACTTGTTGAAAGTGATAGAAGGGAAATTTCCATGGTAGTTGTGAAGGTCTTTTTGTGATGGTTGTCACTTTGACGTCATCATTGTTGACTCAAGGTCAATTAGGTCAATGTAGACTCACGTCAAAATTGACTAAACCTGTGTTTTGATGATGACTAATCATTCCACATATTGGTGTCTATTGTCTCTACTTGAGTGATTTCAGATTAGTCATAGACACACTCAAGATGCCCTAACTTGCGCATATCAAATTGGAGAAAAGACAAGTCAAAGTCAATACAAGTGCACATTTTTGTAATATGATGTAAATCCATTAGAATCATGTTGTAAATCACTTGTAATGATTGTATGACTTGTAATTAAGCTTAGAAAAAATTAGGAGCACTTAGATCGAATGTTTAAGCACTCAAAAGCCATTTTCCAAAATTCACATCAGGTTGTTCATCGGTCGAGTTCTGTGAGTTCCAAACTCGACCGATCCTGATTGGATCTTGAAAATGACTTTTGATCGGTCAAGTTTACACTACACAGAACTCGACCGATGGAGTACCAGACCAATTTGATATTCATTGGTCGGTCGAGTTTCCCCATGACAAACTCGACCAATGGTCTGAATATCGGCTTTGTCTTTTACTCTATCGGTCGAGTTACCCTTATAGAAACTCGACCAATTGCACTGTACGGAAAAGTGTAGAAAAGTGCTTCTAGCCGTTGTGGAGTTGCAACAAGTGAAAATATATCCGTTGCAAGCCACAAAACGGCTAGTTTTCATTCTCAAGTGTTCCCAAAGGCTAAGAGGCATCCCCAGCTATAAATAGGACCCCTTGGGCCTCATTCCAAGGTTGAGCATTCAATGCAAACTCTATGTGAGGTTCCTATTCGATAGTTGAGTGCTTCCTATAGCCTCCTCTCTCTCTCTAAGCTTAATCACTTGCTACATCTATTAGAGTGAGTAGGAAATCTATAATAGAGCTAGTCCTACATGTACATCTTGTGAGGCTCTCACTTCCACCACCTCCCTATCTCTCATTTCAACCATGAAGATGAAGGTTCTCTCTCTTCGCTAAGAGAGGTGAAGAAGAACAAGGGAAGGCATCCCTTAGTGAAGATCAAGGATGAAGACTTGGAGCAAGAGTCGGTAAGCCCTTGGTGAAGGCATAAGACTCCTTGCTCAAGTGGGTAAGTCCTTGGTGAAAGCTTCTCCGAGTGAAGGTGAAGTCAAAGGCGAAAGATCCAAGAAGAGTGGGTAATCCCTGCAAGGCTGAAGACTTGTGCAAGAGTAGGTAAGCCCTTGGAAGAAGGCGGAAGACTCCTCGCAAAGTGGGTAAGTCCTTGGTAAGGTTGAAGACTCTTTGTATTGGATAGGTAAGTCCTTTGTTTGGTCATGTATTGTAAGTCTTATGAATGAATATAAGAATACAATGGTTAGGAAATCCTAGAGGTTGACCTCTCTAGGTAAGTGGACTGACATACTTCTAGTTTGAAGTGTGGAACCACTCTAAATAGCTTGTCTACTTATTTTTGCTCAATCTCTCTCATCCTTGCTATGCATGTTTTAGTTGCACTCAAATTACCTATTTAGCAACCTTATCTTGTGATATATCTTGAAGGTCTAATGAATTTTATTTAAGTGCATTCAGCTCTATTCACCCCCCTCTAGAGCATCTTATCACCCATCTAGGATCCAACAATTGGTATCAGAGCAAGCTTCTCCAAGCATACTTCAACAAGTAGGAGAAGATGGGTGACTACCAAGGAGGGAGATACTTGATTAGCCTACTAATCTTTGATGGGAGCAATTTCCTCTATTGGAGAAGAAGGATTCAATTCTACATCCAAGGATCAAGTCTTGAGATGTGGCAAATGGTGAACAACCCATACATGCTACCAAATACAAAGATTGAAGAATGGGATGAAGCTACCTTGAAGAAAGCAACCTTGAATGCTAGAACCATGCACATACTCTATACCTCCATGACCCCCACCGAGTTCAACCGGATTTCTTCATGTGAAACAGCCTATGAGGTATGGAGAAAGCTATGCATCACTTATGAAGGGACATATCAAGTGAAGGAAAGCAAAGTCTACATGCTCAAAGGGCTGCTTGAGAACTTCAAGATGGGAAAGGAGGAGAGGATAGCCAACATGTACTCAAGGCTCAACACCATTGTGAACGGTCTTGCTGTTCTAGGACATCCTATGTCTAGTGGAGAGATCAACTCAAAGATCCTTAGAACTCTCCCCAAGAGGTGGGAACCCAAGGTGACTTCCATTGAAGAAGAAAGGTCCCTTAAGGATGTCTCTATCGAAGAGCTCATTGGAAATCTACAAGCACATGAAGCCACACTTGACAAGAGCGAGGAAGTAGAAAGACAAGAGGAGAAAGAACTCAAGAGAATGAAGAAATCAAAGCTCAAATCAAGGCTATTATCCATACTCTCAAGTTAAAGAAGATGCCATGTAATCCAAGGGTAAACTCTACAAAGGCAAGTCCTCCTCCAACTCAAGCTCAAGTGGCTCCTCAAACTCAAGCTCAAGTGAAGATTCAAGTGAAAGATCAAGCTCAATCTCTAATGATGAAGGAGAATGCCATTTTGCTATTATAGCATCAATAAGTAAAGACTCAAGTGAGGTAAATTTAAACTCTTTAGATAAAGAATCTTTGATTGCTATTATTCATGATACTTGTGCCTCTCTTAAGTCTTCTAAAAGGAAAAGAAAAAAGCTTGCTAGAATTGTTGATAATTTGCATGTAGAAATAGATGATCTTGAACATGCTAATTCTTGCTTGCTTGATGATAAAAATGATTATCTTAGTCAAGTAGATTCTCTTAAACTTGAAAATGCTAGTTTGCTTGATAAGATTAGATTTCTAGAAGCTCAACCTCTCATGCCTAGTTCCAATGAAGAGCATACTTTAATTGTTGATTCTCTCATGCATGATATTGATGTTCTTAAATCTGAAATCAAGGAAAAAGATTTTGTTTTGCAAGAATTAGAAACAGAAAATGCCTCCTTGCTTGCTAAAATCAATGTGCATGAATCTTATTCTAGTTCTACTAGTAGAGAGAATGATGTTGTTGCTCTTCATATTGATAGAGATTCTTATTTAAGTAAATCTCTTTGCTTAGAAAATGATCTTTTGTATGCTAGAGATAACATCAATCAATTGTCTTCTACTGTTTCCTCTCTGATGCATGATAATGATGGTTTGAGATCTTCTTTGCAAAAAAAATTAGTTGGTAATTAGAATCTTAATGACATCCTACACCATACTACTAAACAAATTGGTAGACATGGTTTAGGGTATGATAGTAGTCAAGGGAACAACAAAGATAAAGGACCTCCAATATTCCATGGAGAATCCTCTAGTTCCAAGACTATGGGCACATGCAACTATTGCAATGAAATTGGTCATTATTCTACTTGTTGTCCTTTTAGGAAAGCACCCAAGAGAAATAGGACTAGGGTTGCTAAACTAACCCCTCCAGACCCAAAAACATGATTGGGGACCTTTTCATCTTTCTTCTTGTAGATACTTGCAAATGTATTGACTTGATCGATTGAATTGCAAATTGACTTCTCAATCCACATGAAAGAAGAAAGGTGAGGTGTAGAGGGTGACAACAAGTGGAAAAAGGAATGGTAAGAACAAAGGTAATGTTTTTCTTTCTTATAACCAATCCTAACTTGTTTTGTCAAGATGGTGTGCACTATACATATGGTTTTTGAGTCGAAAGTGGTATTTTGTGATTCTCTTCACACTCTTGCTCAAAAACTATTTCTAATGCTTCTATAGTGCATTACTAACTTACTTAGACATGTTTGGATATGGTTTTGTATTTTTAGCATGCCTTTAAATATGTTTTTATGAAATATATGTGCCTTTTGACAGCTTCTCTGTCGATCGAGTTTGCCCAGTTTGAAACTCGACTGATAGGCACCAATGGGTGTTTCCAGCAGCTGTCATCGGTCGAGTTGTCAATGCACAAAACTCGATCGATAACACTATGCACAGAATATACATTTGGCTTATTGAATGAGAATTTCCCTCTCAACTAGATTTTCTCAACCAATAGCCTTATTCTTTGGCACTCTCAATTGGTACCTTTATATATGCATATTGCCATGTTCTAAATTGTCTATCTTGCTTACAACTCTATCTCTCTAATTGCTCTAAATTGGTATATCTATATTTTGCAAGTACTTGCTTTGAGTTGTTTTGTAGGTTTTGATGACGATCTCTTGGTTGTGTCAAAAAAATTGCTTTCGTTGTACTCTAACTTGCTTCATCTATATAGGTGTATATCTTGTGTTGATACAACCTTGAGGTTCTTAGTGGTGATCATCTTTTAGTAATGATGCATATTTGTTAGTGAGTTATATCCTTCCATGCTTCTAAAATTGCTTATCTCTTTGTTTGGATATATCTCTACATCTATTCATATCTTACTTTATCTTGTATATCTTTTGATATTTCTTGCTATGATCTAGATCCTACTAGAAGTCCTAACTTGTGATATCATCTACTAGTAGTTCACTACATGTAGTTCTATCCTTGTTTATAATTGGCATCTTTGCTCATATATATGCTATTCTTGTATCTTGTCTCATACATGCTCAAGCTTGTTCCTTGAATTGCATATCTACTATCTTGAGTTGCTTGCATAACATTGTGATGCAGGGTACATAGATCTACATTATATGTAGAAATTGGAGTATTTTTGGATTTTATGCAGACTTTGCTCCAGTTTCAATTTTTGCTGCAAGAGTAGTGTTTTTTATGCAGAAATGACCTTCTGAGCAAGGCTCATCGCTTTGCCATGAGCCCTGATACTTTTTGGGCAAATTCTGTCATCTTGAGGGTCAAAATTGTGTTTTATTGTTTTTCTGTAGCACTTTATCTTGCATTTTGGGTTGTTCAAGTATATGATTTAACTTTCTTTTATTTCTATGCTTGGACAAGCCCCTAGTTGTGCTCTTCTACTCTCCTTATATATATTTGTGTTATCTCCTTTCCTTTAATAGGTGGTGTTTCTTATTTCTTCATAACCCCACTTTTTGAAATGACAAAGGGGGAGAAAGGTATGTCTTATTTTAAAAGAGGAAGAAGGCATGTCTTACATGAAGAGGAGAAGTATGTCCATGTAAAGGGGAGAAGGTAAATGGGAGAAGACATATATGTGTATAACATATATGAGTAGAAGACATAATATTCTATAAATGTTATGAAAGCTAACCATGTAGGAGAAATAGCATCAATTGAGAGGGAGTATGAGAACTCCATGCGCATCAATTGAGGGGGAGCATATGAGCTCAATCCTATTGAAACCCCTAGGTTTCTCCAAAGGTATGATTTTACTTAAAATCTTTCAATACATTTATGGAATGGTTTGTCATCTTCAAAAAGGGGGAGAATGTTGACTCAAGGTCAATTAGGTCAATGTTGACTCATGTCTAAATTGACTAAACCCGTGTTTTGATGATGACAAACCATTCCACATATTGGTTTCTAATGTCTCTACTTGAGTGATTTCAGATTAGGCATAGACACACTCCAAATGCCCTAACTTGCACATATCAAATTGGAGAAAAGACAAGTCAAAGTCAATACAAGTGCACATTTTTGTAATATGATGTAAATCCATTAGAATCATGTTACAAATCACTTGTAATGATTATATGACTTGTAGTTAAGCTTAGAAAAAATTAGGATCACTTAGATCAAATGTTTAAGCACTCGAGTTATGTGAGTTGCAAACTCAGGCTGTTCATCAGTCGAGTTCTGTGAGTTGCAAACTCGACGAATCCTGATTGGATCTTGAAAATGACTTTTGATCGATCGAGTTTACACTACACAAAACTCGAACGATGGAGTACCAGACCAATTCGATTTTCATAGTTCGGTCGAGTTTCCCCAGGACAAACTCGACTGATGGTATGAATATCAGCCATGTCTTTTACTCTATCGGTCGAGTTACCCTTATAGAAATTCGATCGATTGTACTGTACAGAAAAGTACGGAAAAGTGCTTCTAGCCATTATGGAGTTGAAACAAGTGAAAATATATCCATTGCAAGCCACAAAATGGCTAATTTTCATTCTCAAGTATTCCCAAAGGCTAAGAGGCATCCCCAACTATAAATAGGACCCCTTGGGCTTCATTCTAAGGTTGAGCATTCAATGCAAACTCTATGTGAGGTTCCTATTCCATAGTTGAGTGCTTCCTACAGCCTCCTCTCTCTCTTTAATCTTAATCACTTGCTACATACATTAGAGTGAGTAGGAAATTTGTAAGAGAGCCAGTCCTACATGTACATCTTGTGAGGCTCTCACTTCCACCACCTCCCTATCTCTCATTTCAACCATGAAGATGAAGGTTCTCTCTCTTGGCTAAGAGAGGTGAAGAAGAATAAGGGAAGGCGTCCCTTGGTGAAGATCATGGTTGAAGACTTGGAGAAAGAGTGGGTAAGCCCTTGGTGAAGGCAGAAGACTCCTTGCTCAAGTGGGTAAATCCTTGGTGGAAGCTTCTCCGAGTGAAGGTGAAGTCAAAGGCGAAAGATCTAAGAAGAGTGGGTAATCCCTACAAGGCTGAAGGCTTGTGCAAGAGTAGGTAAGCCCTTGGAAGAAGGTGGAAGACTCCTTGCAAAGTGGGTAAGTCCTTGGTAAGGTTGAAGACTCTTTGTATTGGATAGGTAAGTCCTTTGTTTGGTCATGTATTGTAAGTCTTATGAATGAATATAGGAATACAATGGTTAGGAAATCCTAGAGGTTGACCTCTGTAGGTAAGTGGACTGACATACTTCTAGTTTGAAGTGTGGAACCACTCTAAATAGCTTGTCTACTTGTGTTCGCTCAATCTCTCTCATCCTTACTATGCATGTTTTAGTTGCACTCAAATTACCTATTTAGCAACCTTATCTTGTGATATATCTTGAAGGTCTAATGAATTTTGTTTAAGTGCATTCAGCTCTATTCACCCCCCTCTAGAGCATCTTATCACCCATCTAGGATCCAACAATCATATCTAAGAAGAATCTAAGAACAAGTTGCTTGATCTTTGGGGCGGTAGAAATCCAGAGCCATGACCATTTTTTAGTCGAGTTATCTTGTTGTAATGCCTATGACCTTAAAAATAAAACTTCAATTTTTTTGTATTTTGGTCACCATAGCAAAGCCCTATGTGGGCTCGTTTCTACCAACCATATTCTTCTTGAAGAAGGATTTGGTTGAGTTCCTCCTATAGTTCCATGGAACGGACATCAACATTACCAGGGAAAGGTGATTGGGCTTCTACCTGACGTTTATCGATCAAGATTAGTAGTTTGTGTTTCCTTTTATGTTGATTGTGGTTACGGTTTGTGTCCCACTTTGTGGAAGGTTTCTTGAATGCTGAGAGGGCTTTGAGGAAGTGATCATCTTTGCTCTAGAAAGGGAGGAGGTCATGACAAAAGTCTGACAAAAGTTTCCATGCAACTTTTATTTTGAAGAATCTCACCTTCCTCACTGGTGTAGCAGTCAAGGATACGAGTAGGGGATAGTGATCAGACTCCACCCATTCAAGAATGTTGATAGTAGAGGAAGGATTAGTGGTGAGGCAAAGATTGTTGGCAAATTCCCAATCTAGGTGCTCCTACAGATAGCCTCGTCGGAAGGTAAACAATTGGCCTTGTGTTTTGAGATCACAAAGTCATGTAAGCATGAGAAATGAATTAAATTGTGCACTCACATATTTGTCAAAATATGAGATCCCTCTATGAGAGCCCTTCACATGAAATGAGGTTACTCAAAAATCAAAACACAATCAATAACTAATTAACCACATAGAAGAAAAAGGGAATAAAAAGGGTTAAACATACCAGACGTGTCCCAAAACATTAACATAAAAGCCCAACATTTTGCTTGTATTCATATATCATGCCAAGTATCTTTTACAACTTCTCCTTGGCCTCAACCACAACATATACATATAGAAGAACATTATCCACATATACCACATGTACAAGCATCAAAATGCTACTAAAAGCTCGAGTCAATTGAAACACCGTATACAAACTTTCCCGTCGAGACCTGAGAGTACATGGACAACTCTAGGACACACTAGACATCTAACAACCTTATCTAAGGTCCATCACCAAAACTCCTTCTCACTACCATGAGTCTACTGTCACTACGACCGATCACCTAGAAACATGTGGTGACCCACATGGTGAGATCCATGTTCCAGTGAGAGATATAACTCTCAACAACACTTATTGATTACAACAAGTTAAGTAATTAAATAGATAGAGCAGATTATTTAACACAATAGAAATACTATATATAGAACTTCTAAGAACAGTTCTAATCAAAATCTTATTCATAGAGTCAAAAGGATAACATTGATCTTAGAAGATCAGGTGTAGTTAATATTATGAGCATAAATATCATCATAAACATAACTAACATCATTATCATGGCTAAAAGTATAAGTATGGATAATAGTAAAGCATATTTAACAGCATGAGAATAACTAAAAACATAAACTTAACCAACAATATTAGTATATCTAACAACATAAGCATGGCTACTTTCTCTTATTGCACTATACATCATCTATATGTGAAAAGAGCAAACAAGGGATATAATCCAATGTGAAGCGTGATATATAACCCTAAGGATATGCTACATGACTGGATTTCATCTTTTATTAAGCCCTGGGGAGTTTGAGTCATACCACCCAAAGTTCCAACTAACCACCATTTGGTCATAATCAATTTCATACAAGATCTAGGAGAGTCGGAATCCTAAGATCTCTTCCCCTTGGTCAGTATGAGTGAATTATAATGACATATCAGTCAAACTACCTACAACGACATATAGTCAAGATGATAACACCTAGTCTGCCCTTAGTACAGGCCATGACACTAGAAAAATAGGGTATACAAAACCCTATCATATGAGGTACAACAGTAGCTGTCCTAAATCACATCACATATACAAATATCCGAGACACGACCTCAACCGATCTCAATCCGAGGCATGACCACATCCATCCTCCATAAGCTTGGGATCAGGATGTTAAGGATGTACACTCCCTGCACCCCTCACACTCAATATTATGTGCTCCAAGCCTCCCTTAGGAATACTTATTTCCCTATCCAACAAGTTCTAACACTGAATGGTTCTATGGCATAGGACACTACATGAATAGGGTTTCACTTGATTAGTTAATGCCAATTGGGTGAATTAAGGTGGCATCAAACAAGAAGACATACAAACCCTAATTCATTTCTAACAAGCATAGATATATAACAACTCTATAAGATATAAAACGTATGAGAATATTCATAATTTTAACATCACATGGTACTATCTCATTATCATTCATGAGACTATACTCATCATCATATCAACTCAACATATAAATCCTTATCAAGTTATCCTAGGGTACCAACCCTTGTCAACATAAAGAGGATTACACCTCCATTAGGGCCCAAGAAATGCCCAAAGGTCATTAATACCATCACATAATATCTTGCATGATCACCATTATCTTTTAATCACCTTGAAGAAGGTTCAACATACCATCACCATATTTGGTGATACACAGGTTCAACATAGCATTACACTAAAGAGATATGATGTTCACATGGCTGCATAAAAGAAAGCATCAATCATACCACTATGATAACCACTAGTTAACATTTTAAGGTTACAACAAACATTAGAAATAAAATTTCCTTCATCATATCATACAAGGAGGCTAATTATGATTAACTGTCAGCCCATAATTGGATTAAGTTAAGTTCAATAAGATATCTGGAAGTGATATTATAGATCAACACCTCAAACTACACCGTAAGTTCATACTTAGGTCAAAGCATATACTTCACACATAGAATCCCCATCTTATCATGGATGCACATGGTAAAACATTACCATCGAATTACATACTATCTTCAAGTATGGATTCATACACAACTCAAGGTGTAAACATTGGATTGTAGCCTTAAACCAAATCATCAAAACTTAGGGTTCATGAAGCATCAATTCATATAGTTGCAAAACCATTGGATGTTAGATAGGCAAAGCAATAGAATTATATTAATTTGAGGGAAAAGGTAATACTACAAACTCATAGACTTAAAACCATCATTTCCAAGCCATCGAATCAGGTGCAACAAGCACACACCATCAAATCATAAACCACACATAAAATAATCGGGTTCAAGGCTAACAAAACCATTGAGTCATATGCATTGATCCCTACTGTTGGATCATTAGAATCCATAGGGTCTACACCTACAAAGTCCATCATTTGTTGAATTCAGAAGCACCATCATGTGTGGACTTCAGTTCCACCATCAGTTGTGGATCACAGTGCAACCATTGGTTGTTGCAACCACTGAGACCATCAGTTGAGAACCATCAACCAAAGGACGAGTGCCACCATCGAGTCATGATCCAATGAAGCCATCGAGTCTTGACCCATTGTGACCATTGAGTGCCATCACTAGATGAGAAAATAGTTTAGAAAAACCATCATTTGAGAGACCATAGAAACCATCATTTGGTCGAGTCTAAGACCATCATTTTAGCCACTTGAGGGATCATCAAAACCATTGGATGTAAGAGGAAATATAGCCATTGGTTTCAAGCACTGAAGAAAGTCCAAACAAAGACTAATGTGCTCACCGTAGGTTGGAATAAAGGGCCCAACCATCAGAACATGAACAAGGTAAAAACTAGTACAAAGAACTAAGGGAAAACCATCATTTGTTATCCAAGGGAAACACTAAAATCAAGGAACAAAACCATCTTCTTGAACCACATGAGAGAGAATCAAGACCATCCTTTCTCAAGTATAAGAAGGTACAAATAGAAGATAAGTCTAAACCATCAGTTGGAATAAGAAAGTCAACCAAAGCAGCACCAAAAACCAAACCATTGGGTTGCATAACAAAGAAGGAAATCAGCTCAAAACCCTAACAAAGAACCATCGTTTGAGTGAGAAAAACCCATTGTTTTTCATATACATGCAAGGTATCAAACTTATACTACCAAAGAAGGATCGTTCACAAGGTTTAGGGTTCATCCAAGAAGATACACTACTCAAGAATCATTGCATAAGCTCAAACCTTTGGCAAAGATAGTATCTTTCTACTTAGAACTTTGTTTTAGAGCAAGATCTAGTACATTCAAGTTAAGAGTAAGCAATAAACATGGAGAAAGTTATATACACTACTACAGAAATAGCATTCAGTGACACTTTTCTGGGCGTCGGTTATTAAGAAAAACCGACGCCTTCTATGTTAGGCGTCGGTTGTTTACGAAAACCGACGTCTATATTCGAAGACCAGCCAGACACGGGTACCGCTTTGTCTTCAGTGTCGGTTGTTTATAACAAACCGACGCTTAAAGTCGCCCGCGAAAAATAGTGTCCTTTTCAGCGTCGGTTATTTAGGTAGAAACCGACGCCTATGTCTGATGAAAGTTTGCGCGAAAAGTGTCACCTTCAGCGTCGGTGATTAAAGGATAACCGACGCTGAAGGTGGTTCCCGCCAAACAATTTCATGAAATTATCGCCCAGTTGGACGTCGGTTTTCTCAGACAACCGACGCTAAAGACGTTTAGGCGTCGGTTGTTGTAAAAAACCGACGCTATTTGGGACTTTATAACCCGCGATGCCCGACTCTTCCTCTTCTTCTGTTTCATTGCGAGCCCTTTTTCTGCTTCTCCGTCGATTTCCCACCCTGTCGCCGTCGATTCTCTTCTCCTTCTTCTCCACGACAGCGCCGTCGTGCCGCCACTGCTACTCCGGCGCCCCCTTCTCCGCTGCCACTGCTGCTGGAGCTCGCCGCCGACGCCTGACGAGCCTGGAGCTCGCCGCCTCAGCCTGCCTGACGCCTGGAGCTGATCGCCGCCGCGGCCTGCCTGACTGGAGCTCGCCGCCGACGGCGCCGCCGACGCCTGCTTGACACCTGGAGCTCGCCGCCACGCCATCAGCTTCCACCTGACTCCCGCTGCCTCCCGCGCCAACAGGTATGCGCCAACTGGTTTTCTGGAGTCAGTGTTCTTAGACAATTATAAAAAAAGAACTATATACTAGAAATTTTGATAACTGTTCTTAGACACATCTTTATCTCTGACTAAGGTAGTTTTCATTTGATATCATATTCATCATGTTCATCATGTTGTTGTTTTTTATTGCAATTTTATGTAGATATTCTCCTTTAAATCCTAAGAAAATTATACACCCTTTAATTACAAACCCTAATTCACCTCTAGTCACTCACTTCTATCGATTATCCAAATGTAAATTGCCCCTTACTATGTCACCATTCATTCCAATGCAAAACTGGACCTTCCTACGCCACCATTTACTCAAAAGGTAGTTTTCATTTGATATCTAATTATTACATTAAGGATACTGAAAAAACTATATGAGTTACACCTTCATAGGAATGCATACAACTTCTATCTGAAAGAGATCTAAACATGATAAAAAATAATCTAAGATACAACTTTCTTCATTTAGGACTAGTCCAAGTATCTACAAAATCCTTAACTAGAAAAGGTATAAATTATTCCTTACTTCTATCCCTTAGAGACTGTAAGCATCTAAAATTCTCAGATTCCCTTCTTAGACTTCTAGAATCAACACTACATGAAGAATATGTTTCCTTCGATAATATGTTATAACATAGTATGATCTTAATCTGATCTGGATGTTCAAAATAATGTAGTATGTTAAATATGATGATTAGGGATACATATAATGTCTAGTAAAGATTCCTAGACCTTTTGTTTGAAACTATTGATTTCTTGATTTATTATTTAATAATGCTCTGTTGATTAGGATTAACCATGTTGCATGTAGTTTATAGACAATTATTATATATAAGAATGCAACACATGTATTTGTTGGCCTAGAAACCCGTCCAAGATTTACTCATTAGGAGTAAATATTGGATAGTCCCCGGTTTGGGACTGTTCTTGAACACCTAATCTCACTTAGGATGTAAGTGTATAATGTGTATTGGGTTTTTGAGAAACTTTCAGTAGCATTTCCCTGTTTGTTCTCTAAGTACATATGTACTTAGAGAACAGCGGGGAAATGCTGCCGAAATTTTCTTGAAAACCAATTACGCATTATACACTTACTAGTGAGATTAGGTGTTCAAGGATGGGATAGGTGGTACACATTTATTATATATAAGAATGACATCAAATGTGTTTGTTGGCCTAGAAACCCGTCCAAGATTGACTCATTAGGAGTAAATCTTGGATAGTCCCCGGTTTGGGACTGTTCTTGAACACCTAATCTCACTTAGGATGTAAGTGTATAATGTGTATTGGGTTTTCGAGAAAATTTTGGTAGCATTTCCCCGTTTGTTCTCTAAGTACATATGTACTTAGAGAACAGCGGGGAAATGCTGCCGAAATTTTCTCGAAAACCCAATACACATTATACACTTACTAGTGAGATTAGGTGTTCAAGGATGGGATAGGTGGTACACATTTATTATATATAAGAATGACATCACATGTGTTTGTTGGCCTAGAATGGCCTAGAATTAACAGAATTACGTGAAATGGGTAATAAAAGAACATACTTACCTCCCGCTTGTTACACGTTGTCTAGAAAGGAGAAGAAAACTTTTTGTGAATGCTTGGTAAATGTTAAGGTGCCACATGGTTACTCATCCAACATCCGTAGATTGGTATCAATGAAAGATCTGAAGTTGATAGGTCTTAAATCTCATGATTGTCACACTCTAATGCAACAAATATTGCCCGTGGCAATTCGATCTATATTGCCGAAGCATGTAAGGTTTGCGATTACCAGACTTTGTTTCTTTTTCAACAGTCTATGCAGCAAAGTTATTGACCCTGATACTCTCGATAATTTGCAAAGAGAAGTGGTTGTTACCCTATGTCAGCTTGAGATGTATTTCCCTCCTTCGTTCTTTGATATCATGGTACATCTTGTTGTCCACTTGACTAGGGAAGTGAAAATGTTGGGACCAGTTTTCTTGCATTGGATGTATCCCTTTGAACGATACATGAGCGTTTTTAAAGGTGATGTTCGAAACCGTTATCGGCCTGAAGGGAGTATTATTGAAGGTTATGTGGCGAGAGAGGTTATGGATTTTTGCAATGACTTTCTCAGTGGTAATGACACTCCTGATAATGACAAGAATATTGAGGAGGGCAAAGGAATTTTGGGATCACGGGTGAAAGTAATCAGCCGTGAGCAGTTGGAACAAGCTCACTTGTATATTTTACACAATATGGATGAAGTGAGTGTTTATATCGAGGAACATACCAATTTCATAAAGAGACAACATCCTCGAGCAAGTTCAATGTGGCTTGCTAGAGAGCATAATAATACTTTTACTAAGTGGTTTGAAGATAAAGTCTTACATCAACTATCTCAAACACCACATGATATTACAGAAACTATCAAATGCCTCGCCTTTAAACCAAAACCGAATGTTATGTCTTATGAAGGGTTTGACATTAATGGATTCACATATTACACAAAGCGCCAAGATGATAAGAGTGTCGTCCAAAATAGTGGGGTCACTCTTCAAGCGTCGACTATGTACTTTGCAAGTGCAAAGGATAAGAGTCCACGTGAAGCTAAAATGTCATATTACGGTGTCATTGAGGACATTTGGGAGTTTGACTACATAGATTTCAAAATTCCGCTCTTTAAATGTAATTGGGTTGATAACACCAAAGGAGTTATAGTGGATGAATTGGGTTTCACTTTGGTGAACTTTGAAAAGATTGGCGAGAAGGGTGAACCATTCATATTGGCATCACAGGCGAAACAAATATTCTATATCGATGATCCTGCAAATGAGAAATGGTTGGTTGTTCTTCATGGTAAAAGACAGTTCATTGAAGATCCTATAGATGAAGAAGAGTACTATGATAAGTATGATGACTCCAGTCCATTCTCAGTTGGGTTGCCAACTCCACAAAATATTGAAGCTAATGATGACTTATATGTGCGCGGAGATCACAATGAAGGATTGTTAATTGATAAAAGATCACAATTTTAGAGACATGTATGTTTATACAAATGCTAAATGTTTGCCTTTTTCTAGTTAATACAAATGCTAAATGTTTGCCTTTTTCTAGTTAATACAAATGCTAAATGTTTGCCTTTTTCTAGTTAATAGAAATGCTAAATGTTTGCCTTTTTAATGACATTTTCAGATGGCTGACCATGATGAGCATGATGTCCATGATGAGCATGAAGTCCATGATGAGCATGCTGTCCATGACGAGCATGGCGAGGATACTAATGTAAGTTCTAAAAACATATCTTGTATTTCTATAAAATTCATTATCTTCTAGTTATGTCATATATCCTATATTTCTATATTGGGCTAAGTTAGTGTGTTTTATTTTTGTCAAATTTTAGGTTGATGCACCTGTACCCACTGAAGCACTGGAGCAACTTGATGCGCAACACCAGACACTTAACAAGAAAAGGGGCATCACTCTGTTGAAGAAGTTATTAGCGCTAAGTGGTAGTGGATCTAAATTGGTGGTGGAGTTTGATAATGGAGGAAATCCAATTGGAGTGAACCGCAATAATTTTGTGAACTATCTTGGGTGTACCACTCGGAGCCATTGTGGTGTTAAGTATGACAATTGGCATAAAGTTCCTCAAGGGAAAAAAGACTTGATATGGAAGGATTTATGCGTGAGTTATTATTATTTGCAATTCTATTTTGTAGATTACAAATTCTATTATTTGCAATTCTATTTTGGATACTAGTTAATAACATTTCTATTTTACAGAATCTGTTTGCATTGGATGAGAAGTTGCATCGTAAAAATGTGATGCAACGCGCTGGAAAGATGCTTAGGAATTATAGGACAAATCTAAACAGAGAATACATAAAAGAGGGTGATAAGAAGAAGAAGTCAGCCCTTGAACAATGGAACTTCTTGGACAAAGAAGATTGGGACAATTTTGTTGCTTCAAGAAAATCTGAAGAATTCAAGGTATTAGGCGTCACTCCTAATTTAATTAATATACATTGTATTCACCTATTCAAGATTAGCATTTAGTGCTACTAACCAAATCGTTAATGTGCATACTAACTAGGCCCTCAGTGACGCACAAAAAGCAAGGCGTGCACTGAATGTGCATGACCACACTATGGGTCCAAAAGGCTATGCAAGCGTTCGCCAAAGACTACAGGCGGAGTCTGCGGCTACTCAGGAGTCTGCTCCTACTCAGGAGTCTGCCACACCCATGCCTCGCCATGATATCTGGATAGCTGGCAGGCAAAACAAGAAGGGTGAAATAAAGAAGCCTGTAACTGCTGAGGCGGCTGCAAAAATGGTAAAATACAACTCTTAGAGAAATCGTTTGAATATTGATTATTTGTGGTGTTAACTTACCAATTTCTGTTTATGGTGATTAGCGGGAGCTGCACGAGCAGAGGAAACAAGGCACGTTCATCCCTCAGGGCACAAGGGATGAATTGACAGTTGCTCTGGGTAACCCAGAGCATCCTGGACGTGTTAGAGGTGCCGGCGCTGGTGTTGGCATCAAAGCATTCTTTGGGCCATCCCAGCGCAAACCCAGAGCGGGACTTTCTCAAGAAGAGGTAACCTATTCTTTTTTTAGAATGTTACTGCAAAAGGAAATTCATTAATAAGAAGCTAATGTTTCTTTTATCCATGTATAGGAGAATAAGAGAGTTGAGGATTTAGTTGCTAAGAAGATCAACGATGTAGTTGCTGAGAAGGTCAAGGAAGAATTGCTGCGGTGGCAGGCATCTCAGGCTTCCAATACGCCTATGGCGACCCACTCTTCTCCTGATGCACAGACTGCGAGTAATCCTGGAGACCCATCGCCTAGCACGTCTGCTGTAAGTATTGTTTATGACATTGTAGTTAGTCTTTTCAAGTTGTTATGTTTTCAAGATGATATGTATATATGTATAATATTCTTTACGTAAATTTGTAGGCATTGAAGCCATGCCGCTTAAGAATGCAAGACTACGTTGTTGCAGAGGCGCAGGCTTACCCGTCCCTTCCTGGGGCAATGTTTCACGGGACTCCAATGCCACAGGGCTACGTTCGTGTGAGCCCGATACGTGTGTTACCTGATTGGAGAGAAGCTACATTGCCATATCCCCACCCGGATATTGATAGACTTGCTGATGCAGAAGGCGGGGTGATATTGTGGCCCAAAGCAGATGTCGTCTACACGACTGAAATTGTAAGATAAATTTACATTGATTTAGACTGTTAATGTGTATATATGATGTCAACTGATCTGAAATTATATGTACAGGTTAAAAAGAAGACACCAGGAGCACCTAGGCCTCCACTTCCACTTCCCGCATTACCCGATTGGGTTCCAACTGACCTAACATACCCGTTAGGTCCTGCTTGTAGGGGAATGGCATGTTGGCTACGGGCACATAATGTACATTGCCCTATAATTATTTCTTTAGATGCAGATTATGCAGGTCAATCATACGATAGCTCTTTATTTATACAAGATATTATTGAGCTGTTTATGTATGATTGGCTGAATACATCAATGATAGAGACATGGATAAGGTGAGATCTTGTTTATACATCCATATACCTTGTGTAAGATCCGGTGATCTGGTTTCTTATATATTAATGCATACGCCTATATGTTTTGCAGCTACCTAGTCGAAGATCATTGCAAACAATTTGCATTTGATCATGTGGGATTTTTGATTCCATCATTGATTAGTTTGGTAGCTAAAGACCCTGATAATGTTCAACAATACTGTATAGATGCTTTTACAATTTTTGGTCAGCAAAAGAAGACGATAATAATAGCTCCATTCAATGTCAAGTAAGTTTACTTTATTTATAATTTGGACTTAAGAAAATTCCATTTTTATTTTGCATTTTGAGTTATTAATTGTTAACTTCTTACTTCTAGCGGTAGACATTGGGAGTTACTAGTCATTGTCCCCGGGACATTCACTGTTTATTATCTAGATCCTGCGGGGAGTACATTGAACACTAAAATTGGACACGTAATGAGAATGCCATTATTCTGGTGAGAAATATTTCATTTTTATATCCGTTAACATCTTTTATTACATTACTATTTACTTATGCAATTTATTGTGTTATATTAACATGTAGGGGTTTAGATGCATTCAAAAAGGCTGGAGGAACGGTCCCAAGGAAAAAGAACCAGCCAATAAATTGGCAGAACGTACAAGTAAGTTCCCGACTCAAATATATATATTATTGATGTGAATTGTGCTTAGTTGTATTATTTTGTATGTTTCAATTTATAGTGTGCTACACAAGACAATGGATGGGCATGCGCATACTATGTGATGCGATTTATGCAGATGATTATCAAATATGCCGCATTGGACATCGATACCATACATGAGGTATTATATATATTCTCATTAGTTAGTATGCAATATATCAATCTTATATTATTTTTATATTATTACTTATATATACATCATTCTCTTTGCAGGTGTTTAAAACTGACAACACTACAGGTAAACGTTTAAAAAATATACATGCTCCATATACGATGGAAGCATTAAATGAAGTAAGAGAAGAATGGGCAAAAGCCATACAAGCAGTGGCAACTGTAAGATATAATTGGGATGTTGATAGCGATAATGAATGATACTATGTAAATGAATATTTCTGAATGTTAATACATGTATTTGAATGTTTCTATATGTGTGTGAATGTGAGAATTGAATTGATGTCTGAATGTATGTACTTGTGTAGAATTTTGCTTGTGACTTTTGCAGGTTTGCGGCCTGTTTGTAGGCTGATATCAATGGATGTCGTAAACCTGCAGTTCAGAAAACTGAACTGCAGGTTCTCATCCTGCTGACCAGCCACAGCAGGCCTGCAAACTGATATGAAAAAAAAAAATATAAATAGGCGTCGGTTATTTATAGAAAACCGTCAGGAAAGACCTACAGCGTCGGTTTTTTCAATAAACCGACGCCTGATGTGGCCAAAGCAGTCCTGGAAATGGCGTCGGATATTCATATCAAACCGACGCCTATTTAACATATAGGCGTCGGTCGTTTAGTATATAACCGACGCCAAAAGTGTTCGCGCCACAAAAAATGGCGTCATCTAGGGCACTTTATGCGTCGGTCATCTACTAAAAGACCGACGCTATATTCCATAGTGGCGTCGGTTATTTACTAAAACACCGACGCAGAAAGTGCCCTAGATGATGCCGTTTTCTGTGGCGCGAACCCTTTTGGCGTCGGTTATCTACTAAACGACCGACGCCTATATGTTAAATAGGCGTCGGTTAAAAAACCGACGCCGAAGTGTTCGACCTTTAGCGGCGCCCACATAGGCGTCGGTCGGAAACCGACGCCAAATGGGGTTAAACGACCGACGCCAAAGGCCGTTTCTGTAGTAGTGATAACTCACCTCAAAGATGACAGAGAAGGTCCAAATAGAAAGAAAGCTCGAAGAGAGAGGAAGGAATACCTGGCTTAATCACTCCACTCAGTCAAGCTAGCTCCTTCTCTAAAGGTAAGCAAACCCTAGACCAAAGAAGTAAGAAGAAGGTATTTCTCAACCTCTAGCATCTACTCTACCAAGGAACACCATGGATCTGACCAAGAAGGAAGGAAGAGAAGGTAGGGAAGCAAGAAAAATGAAGTAAAATAGGAAGGTATTACTTTCTTAGGTCAAGAACAAGCTAAGGAAGTTCCACAAGCTTGAAGAGAGGGTAGATCTGAACCCTAGGGATACATGCAAGCAAGATCAGACAATATTCTTCTACCTTGGCTCCTTCTTCTCCACCAAGCAAAAGGGATGAGATCCAGGTAGAAAGAAAGAAGGGAGGGTGAGCTAGGTGTGTGAAGAACTCATTTGCATGCATGGAGGAAGGTATATGAAGCTATGGGTGATAGAGAAGAGAAGGTTAAGGTGTCTAGCCATGTTTTCCATGTGTCCAAGGTCTAAAGCATCATGTCCATGAAAACTAGTAGGTAAATCATTTGTAGGAGTCAGAAGAACAATTGAATCTTGACTTCCAAGCCAGCCATCAACCTCTAATACTAGAGTGACCATCTAATCTTGTCCCTTTGGTCATAAGGGTGGAAACCCAAGCACCATCATCGGTTCAACACTTCTCTTGGTGAATCATCATTCCAAGGATCCCCAAGAGAGGAAACCATGGACCCTCACACTTAAAGGAACTACCATCCAAACCCAACATACTAGGAAAACCATCGAATCTCAAATTACAAGAAGAACCATCAAGTTCAATCACTCAAGGTATCCCATCTATGAGAGGAAAACCTAACATCAACCCTAGGTAGATGCCACCACAAAACCAAGGTGTAACAAGGTGTCCCATGGAACAACTATCTCAAGCATGATAAGAAAAATTGTGAGGAACAAAAAGCATGTGTAAAATTACAAGAAAATTTCTAGATATGGGTAAATAGCATAAAAGTCCAAAACAAACATATAAATGCATATCTTTCTCAAACAATCTCCAAATTGTACCAAAATTGAAACTTAGCTTTGTCACATGATACAAAGCATATATTAGGGTTAGATTAAGGCTTTAAACTTCCAAATATGGTAAGAAATCATGTTGAACCATAAAGCAAGGTCATGGGTCTTACATCCATAAGCCCCTAATAGGAATTTCACACCCGAAGTCCAAGGAAAACAAAGATGGGTACCTCCTACGCACTTAGGGGTGTCAAAAAATCAGGTCTGGGTTGGTTCTGGGTCAAAAAATATTGTCCGAATTGTTTGACTATCAAATCCAAATCTGAATTGGACCCAGATATTACTCATACCTTTCTACTGAGAACCAACCCGAATCAAAAAATTTGAACCTGGAACCAAATCTGAACCTGATTGTGAAGATGATTTTTGTAGAAAAATAATTTTTAGATAGAATTACCTACACGAGTGTTAATAATTTTATTATCTAAAATAAACTACCAAAGATCTCAATGATCATATAATATAAAAAAACTGTAATATTATATTTCCTTTACTTTTGTTAGAGAAAATAATATCAATGGTAAAACATTATTATCACCTGAATGGAAGAAAATTTCAACACATGTGCAACATCACATATATCATACTGAACCAACACATATAATACATCAAATTGTTACAATATCACCTATTTTATAAACAACACATATTCACATCAAAATGTATTCCATCAAACCAATCCAGATGGCTATACCATACTAAAACCACATATACACCACATCATAACAACATTTGTATAAAAAAGCCATCATAAGTGATACCTAACACATAAATAAATTTTAACACAATATGAATATCACAATACTATTAAAAACAACACTTATACCACATAAAATAACTAAATATGCTGAACTATCACATATTTTACCAAACAACATATATATCACTTCAAAATATAGTCTACATCTCATAAATATAAGTATATATGTATTTAGAACCCAGTTTTCTCTAGTTTCTAAACCTGAAACCGACCCGATTTAGATTCACACACATAATCTAAAACCCAAAACTGACCCAAAATGTCACAATTGAAACCCAAACCCATGCTTTACCAGGTTGGGTACAATTAGGTTCATGGGTTTGGACAAATTTTGACGGCCCTATATGCACCTCATACAATAAACCCCACATGGTTCCATCCCATGGTTATGTCACAACACTCTCATAGAAATCATGTTCTCCCTCAATTCATGTATGTGTCACCTCGGGTCAACATAGAAACCCCCACATAAGAAATATGCTCATCCAATTCCATCTCCATTATCTGTATCTCTTGTTCTATACTAGGCTGACACTTCCTCATCATGAAACATAGAAACTACTCTATAAATTATGCCATTCTGGTGATAATTCTAACTTGGAACTCTAGCTATAGTCCAGAACTATTTCCATCTATTGTTGAATCACTATGTCCTTCACTGTGGTCTGTCATATCAACACATCTTCAAAACCTATTACTTTATCTATTCCTTACCAAATAAGGAGTTCCTTGTATCTCCTCTTATAAGCAGCTTCACAAGGAGTCATGTCTATGCCCCTCTGGTGTTTGTCGTAGTAAGTCACTAAATTAATTATGTGGACATACTTTATTTTCCAAAAACTATAGGACATGTTCCCAAAAGATCTTATAATAGTTTGAATGGATGACTGACCACCTATCTACATTGCAAGGCTGTGTTGAACTTCCACTTTGTACTTGCAGGCTTCTAAGGTTTCTCCCTTGCTTGTTGATACTATACAGTTGACTATACATGTTCCATGTCATGTTTCACACTAGGACGCCATTGCATGTCCTGCACTATGGTATCATCCATCTATACTTTTGTTTCCTATTGTAGCATCATTGGTTTTACCTGTAGCTGTGTCCATGATCTTGTCGAATGAGATACTTTCAATTGTACATCATCCCACTGATGTGATGCTGACATGTCTTATTTTGTGATACGTCGAAGAGCATAACTATGTCATGTCTGCAAATGTTGACATATATGACTTTCTATTTAGTGCATCAACTTCCATATCCTCCTTGTCCTTATTATGTTATGATGAAGCAAAATGAATCATTCTCTTATCCTGTATCGCAATGTGTCTCAATCCGTTCTTTGGAGCATTACAAAAGATGATGTATCCTTATTTTGTTCCGACAACACTAACACTATAACACTTATCAACTTCTCCTTTAGCATATAGAATGAACAATCACACAACCACTAACGCCTGTCATTCTATACAAAACGGAACAACTTTCCTAGTCAACCTTGTTAGGGGTAAAGCAATGGTGCTGACATTCTAAATGGACTTCATGTAGTATCCTGCTAGGCTTAAGAAGCTTTGGATCATAGTTGGTTCCTGGGAATGCTCCCACTCCAACACTTTCTTCACCTTATTTGGATTCACACAACATACTTATCATCATATATAACATAACCTTGAGAAGACACTTTAGTCAACCCCAAACTTGCTCTTGCTAAACTTGTCACACAATTATTGTTGTTGACCATCTATAAAGTACACTGAGATGTTATCAACAAAACTTGCCACAACTCACAAGGACACAACCTGAGCACTCTGTTCATCAAGTCCATAGATGATGTTGATGCATTAGTTAGTCTAAATGACACAACCATGATCTCATAGTGACCATACAATTGATGTCATCCATTCTGATTCTCATATGATGATATCACGACCTTAGGTCTACCTGAAGGAATAATTTAGTATATGTCGACTAACCAACAAGCCATCTATCCTTGGCAGTGGTTACTCTTTTGTTGATGTGACCTTATATAATTGTCAGTAGCCCATATAAAGCATCACAAAATCACTCTTCTTATTTCCCAAACAACACTTAAAGGATCCCCACATCAAACTCTCTCCTTATAAGGCAAAGGAACACCTGGAAACTCATTTGATAACCATCTTTAACTCACAAAATGTTGGTACTCCTAGATATTAAGACTTGTCACCTTGGTATCGGTTACATGTGTTATAAAGGACATGCATCCAGATCTCATCAGCTTCTCCACCATCATAACCAACTCAATTTATATAGGAGGAGTCTTCCTAACTCCTAGAAGGCTCAAAAAGCATTCCCATAACAAAACATCATGATCATGGAACCATATTCCAAAACATCCACGTGTCACACCAAGGTATCCAGCTTCAGGATTATAGTTAATCCACACGTACCAAGTGGCATAAGATCCACTTGAGAGTTGTTCCTTGAAAACAAAGTACACAAAGGAAAACACACTTCCCACAACACAACATCACTGTCTAGGGGTTACTAGGAAGGGGTTACCGATTCTACTTTCATCATCCAAGTTACAACTTTTTATGTATCATTTTACCTTTTTGATTTGGGTTCCTTGCCATCAACATAGTAATTATTAAGATTATCATATCTACTTGCTCTTTTATCATTTAACTATTTATCATTCTTGTGTATATCTTCTCATGTTATCATGTTTTCCCCTCACTTATCAATGTATAGTTCATCATATTTCACATTTTCTTCATTTAACAATGATCATCTCCCTTTAATCTTTCCATGTGTCACATTAATTTTTGCATTAACACATTCTTACTCATGTGCATTGGTCTGAGATTAGTTCACGTTTCATTTTATTCATCTATCAATGTCCTTATTCATATTCTCATATCATACTTATCTCAAGAGTTCTCTTATTATTATGAGTATTTTATACCTTGAATCATTTCATTAGCATATATTTATCTCTCTTTTACTTCATTATCTTCTAGAATTATAGCTTCAAGAACTACTCTTTAGCTTATTTGCATTTAGATTTAGGTTTTATGGTGTTATATATTTCTCTTTAGTTATCAAGCATCCAAGTTTTGATAGTGTATGATGTGAATTTCATCTCTCTTTGGAGTAAGATTAAGATATTTTCACCATGATTTCTTATTCATTATGCTCTTTAGATTGTTTCAAGTTGACTACTTGATTAGAGTAATTAGAAAGTAACAATCTAAGAATTCCACACTTACCCTTTTCTTCAATAATTGAATACCTAGCCAGGGCATCCAAGCACTGAGATTAGGCAGTATGCATCATGTTTGCATGTCATGTTCACTTACTTAGTCATCATCCTAGTCCTAAGTCCTAGTGTCCTTGTAGACTGAGTGAATTTGAAACTCTGATACCAACTTGTGAGAACCCATCATCCTAAACAAGATTACTCAAAACATGATCGATCACTAATTAACCGCATAGAAGAAAAGGTGGATAATTAAAACTGATTAAACATTTCAAACGTGTCCAAGAACATTTACATAAAAGCCCAACATTTTTCTTGTACACATATATCATTCAAAGTATGTTTTACAACTGCTCCGTGACCTCAACACATATACATACTGAAGAATGTTATCCCATATACCACACGTACAAGCATCAGAATGCTACCAAAATCTCAAGTCGAATAAAACATAGTATACAAACTTTCTTGCCCGGACTTGAGAGTACATGGATGACTCTAGGACATATTAGATATCTAAACAACCTTCTCTAAGGCCCATCACCATAACTCCTTGTCACTGCCACAGGTCTGCTGTCAATGTGACCGATCACCTGAAAAGATGTGGTGACCCATGAGGTGAGACCCATGTCCCAACGATAGATATAACTCTCAACAATGCTTATTGATTATAGTAAGTTAAGTAATAAAACAAATAGATCAGATTATTTAATAGAATAGAAATATTAGATATAAAACTTCTTGAAAACAATTCTAATTAGAATCTTATTCATAGAGTCAAAAGGATAAAATTAATCTCAGAATATCAGATGTAGTTAACATTATGGGCATAACAATCATCATAAATATAGCTCACATCATTATCATGGCTAACAATATAAGTAAGTCTAACAGTAAAACATATCTAGAAGCATGAGCATAACTAACAAAATAAACTTAACCAACAATATCAATATATCTAACAACATAAGCATGTATACTTTCTTTTATTGCACTATACATCATCTATATGTGAAAAGAGAAAATAAGGGTTATCATCCAATGTGAAGCATTGTGTATAACCCTAAAAAATATGCTACACGGATGGATTACATCTTTTATTAAGCCATGTGATTTTGATTTGTACCAACCAAACCTCCAACTGACCACTACTTGGTCGCAATCAGTTCCTTACAAGATCTAGGAGAGAGAAAATCCTAAGATCTCTTCCCCTCATTCAGTATGAGAGAAATGTAGTGACATATCAGTCAAACTACATGTAGTGACATACAGTCAAGTTGTAACACCTAGTCTGCCCTTGGTATAGGCCACAACACTAGAAAACTAGGGATACAAATCTATCATCTGAGGTATGACCGCATCTGTCCTCAATCACATCACATATACAAAAATTTGAGACATGGCCTCAACCACTCTCAATCAGAGGCATCACCGTATCCATCCTCCACAACCTTGGGGTTAGGATGTCTTGTATGTACACTTCCTACCCCACCCCACATACTCAACAGTATGTGCTCCAAGACACCCTTAGGAATACTCGTTTCCACATCCAACAAGTTCTGACATTGAATGGTTCTACAACACATGGAACTACATGGTTAGGATTCACTTGATTAGTTATTGCCAATTAGGTGAATTAAAGTTGCATCAAACAAGTGGACATACAAACCCTAATTCATTTCTAACAAGCATAGATATATAAAAACTCTAGAAAATATAAGATGTATGAGACATATCCCTCATTTTAGCATCACATGGTACTATCTCGTTATCATTCATTAGATTATACTCCTCATCACACCATCACATATACAATTCCTTATCACATTATCCCAAGGTACCAACCCTTGTCAACATAAATAGGATTACACCTCCATTAGGTCCCAAGACATGCCCAAAGGTCATTAAGACCATCGCATCATTTTTTGCATGATCATAATTATTTTTCAATCACCTTGAAGAAGGTTCAACATACCATCACCATACTTGTGATACATAGGTTCAACATTACATTGCATTAAAGAGCTATGATGTTTAGAATAAAAGAAAGCATCAATCATAAGGCTATGATAACCGCCAATTAACATTTTAGGGTTACAACAAACATTAGAGAGAGAATATCCCTTCATCATATCATACAAGGTAGCTAAGTATGATTAACCATCATTCCTTAATTGAGTTAAGTTCAATAAGATAGGTGGAAGTGATATTACAAATCATCACCTCAAACTAAACCATAGGTTCATACACTAACTTAGGTCAAAGCACATCCTTCACACATAGCATCACCATCCTATCATGGATGCACAAGGTAAAAAATTACCATTGAATCCCATACTATCCTCAAGTATGAATTCATATAAAACTCAAGGTGTAACCATCAGATTGTAGCCTTAAACCAAACCATCAAAACTTAGGGTTCATGAAGCATCAATTCATATAGATGCAAAATCATTGGGCGTTAGATAGGAAAATCCATTGAATTATATAAATTTGAGGGCAAAGGTAAGACTAGAAACTCATGGATTTAAAACCATCAAATCCAAGCCATTGGATCAGATGCAACAAGCACAAACCATCAAATCATAGACCACACATAAAACTATCATGTTCAAGGCAAACAAAACCATTGAGTCATATGCATTAATCCCCACCACTGGATCATGAGAAGCCATAGAATGTACACCTAGAAAGGACATCATCTTTTGACTTCAGAAGAACCATAAGTTGTGGACTTCAGTTCCACCATCAGTTGTGGACAACATGTCCATGATCAGTTGTAGAGAACAGTGCCACCATTGGTTGTTCAATCCAGTGAGACCATTGGTTGAGAACCATCGACCAAAGGGCCACTGACACCATAAAGTCATGACCCACTGAAGACATCGAGTCTTGACCTAGTGTGACCATCGAGTGTCATTACGAGTAACAAAACCATAATTTGAGAGACCATAGAAACCATCGCTTGGTAGAATTTATGACCATCATTTTAGCCACTTGGCAGATCATCAAAACCATCAGATGTGTAAGGAAACTTAGCCATCAGTTTCAAGCACTAAAGAAAGTCCAAATTGAAACTAAGGTCCCCACCATCGTTTTTCATAAGGGGCCCAACCATCAAATCATGAACAAGGTAGAAATTAGTACAAAGAACAAAGGAAAACCCACCATTTGTTATCCAAGGGAAACCCTAAAATCAAGGAACAAAACCATTGACTTGAACCACATGAGAGAGCATCAAGATCATTCTTTCTCAAGCATAATAAGGTCTAAACAGAAGCTAAGTATAGACTATCAGTTGGCACAAAAAAGTCAACCAAAGTAGTACCTAAAACCAAACCATCGGGTTGCATCACAAAGAAGGAAATCATCTAAAAAACCTAAGAAAGAACCATCATTTGAGTGAGCAAAACCCATCATTTTCCATATACATGCAAGGTATAAAACTTATACTACCAAAGAAGCATTGTTCACAAGGTTTAGGGTTCATCCAAGAAGATAAACTACTTCAGGATCATTACATAACCTCAAACCCTAGGTAAATATAGCATCTTTCTACTTAGAACTTCGTTTTAGAGAAAGATCTAGTACATGCAAGTTAAGAGTAAGCAATAAACATGGAGAAAGTTATATAACTCACCTCAAAGATTATGAAGAAGGTCCAAGCACCAAGAAAGATTGAAGATAGAGGAGGAAACCCTATCTTTAGCACTCCACTCGGCCAAGCTAGCTCCTTCTCTAAAGGCAAGCAAACCCTAGGTCAAAGAAGCAAGAATAAGGTGTTTCTCAACTTCTAGCACATGCTCTACCAACGAACACCAGGGATCTGACCAAGAAGGAAGGGAGAGAAGGTAGGGTAGCAAGAAAAATGAAGGAAAAGAGAAAGGCCTTACTTTATTAGGTCAAGAACAAGCTAAGGAAGCTCCACACGCTTGAAGAGAGGGTAGATCCAAACCCTAGGTGCACATACAAGCAAGATTGGCCAAGCTTCTTCTACCTTGGCTCCTTCTTCTCCACCAAGGAAGAGGGACAACCTCGAAGCAACAAGAAAGAAGGGATGGTGATCTAGATGTGTAAATAACTCATTTTCATACAAGGAGGAAGGTGTATAAAATTGTGGGTGAGAGAGAAGAGAAGGTTAAGGTGTCTAACCATGTTTATCATATGTCCAAGGTCTAAAGAATCATTTTCATGCAAATCAGCAGGTCCATCCATTGTTGGAGTTAGGAGGACCATTGAATCTTGACTCCCAGGCCACCCATCAACCTCCAACAAATAGGGTGACCATTAGATCTTGACCCTTTGGTCATAAGGGTGGAAACCCTAGCACCGTCATCGGTTCAACACTTCTCTTAGTGAACCATCAATCCAAGAAGCTCCAAGAGAGGAAACCATCAACCCTCACACTTCTAGGAATCACCATCAGATCCCAACATACCAAGAAAGCCATCAAAGTTCCAACTCACAAGAAGAACCATTGATTATATCACTCAAGGTAGCCCATCTATGAGAGGAAAACCTATGATCAACCCTAGGTAGATGCCACCACAAAACCAAGGTGTAACAAGGTGCACCATGGCATAACTATATCAAGCATGATAAGAAAACATGTGAGGGACAACAAGAATGTGAAAAATTACAAGAAAAAACCTAAAAATGGATAAATTACATAAAGTCCAAAACAATCGTATCAATGCATAACTTGCTCAAGCAGTGTCCATACTAGACCAAAATTGAAAATTAGATTTGACACATGATATCATAGCACATATTAGGGTTATATTGAGATTTTAAACATTCAATTAAGGTAATTATCCAGGTTCAACCAAAAAGCAAGGTCAGGGGTCTTACACCCTCGTTTCTTATGTTCAACAGAGTGTTGAAGTCGCTCATAGCGAGACAAGATTCCTTGATGCCAAAAAAGAGTTCCTCAAGTCTATCCTAAAGGAATTTATCTGTATGAGGCCTGGGGCTAGCATAGACAATAGTCAAGAACCAACTGTTGTTGACCTAACATTGGATAAATTGACGATGGCTGGAGATGATTTCTACATCACATTGGTTGTTGAGCCATATTCCACATAAGAAGCCAGTTGCCTTGAATATATGGGAAGATGAAAAAACAATATTGTAAATAATGGCCTCAATAGTGTTGCCTCTACATTTTGATTCCACAATTACAAATATATTGCAACTTATAAATGAACTTGATTTCTTTAATAAAATGAAGTTTTCCTACCAGAGCTGGCACGTTGATGTTCCAACAAAAAATCATTGATAAACAAAGTGAGGGGTGCAACTTAGGCAATCACCGCAAGAAATCCATCAGACTGGCTATTAGTAACAAGATATGCGTCTCCTTATGGGTCAATGCTTGGGACGTCTGGGTTGATTTCCTCATCAAATCCTAATTAGCGCCTTGCATTCACAATAGGTTCTCATCATGTTCTTCCAGATTTGGGATAGGGTCATACATCCTACCCTTCTTCCTCACACTAGTTGGGTTGTTGGTGGTTTGATAGATGATCTTCTAGTTTCAGAGAATAATAGATCTAGTGCCAGTTTGGCCGTGATGAAGAAAGGGATTTTGAGAGGTTTCACCTCCCCTTGCCTTACTTACCGAAACTAGAAAAAAGTATCTTGCTAAGGTAAATTGGCTCGCCCAAATCTCACCTCATTATTATTCAGTCGGATCGTTGTGTTCTCCTAGACAACCAGCTTCTGTGATGTGCTAGCACATGCTGTAGCTTGTTTCTTTGTAAGCCATTTCTTCTTTTTCCCTATGGTTGTCTCCCAACCTGCTTCCTCCTCATTGAGGCCTATTTCATCTTTAAAGGCAATATTGGTTGAGGGTATTTGTGTTGTGAAGATGTGTCTTCCCTACCCTGGGCATGGGCATGCTTCTTCTGACTTATATGCATCTATATATGTATTTATTTTGTTTGGCTAGGTGCTAATGCTTGTTTATCACTAAAGATGTGATAGATATCTATAACTTGTCTATTTGTAGTAGGACTAATGGTCTCTTACTCAAAACCCCTTTATTTGGTTCTTCCATGTTATAGGATGTGAGTCCACATTGCTCTCTTTCTTTTGTAGGACAAAGCATTCAAGTGAATCTTGTGCCACTTGATATGCATAGATTCAATGCGAACCTAGGGATGGATACCTTGGATAAGTATAAGGATGTTTTCAATTATGGTTTCAAGGTTGTGAGGTTTTTTAATGGGGATACCTCTTAGACCTTCCAAGGCGATAGGAAGATTCTTCATACATGTCAAGCATCAACAATAATAGTGAAGAAGTTGATGATACAAGGATGTGAAGCTTTCCTAGCACAAACGCTAGATACCAAGGTGAGGAGTTGCAGTATCCAAGATGTACTATTGATGTGTGAGTTGAAGGATGTTTTTCTTGATGAATTCCCTAGTGTTCCACCTATAAGATAGATTGAATTTGAAATCAATGTAGTTCCTAGTACCCGACCCATAGAAATGCACCTTATAGGATGGATCTAGCATAGATGAAGGAGTTGAAGCAATAGTTATAGGAGTTGTTGGAGAAGGGTTTCATACAGATGAGCATGTCCCCTTGGGGTGCTCCAATGTTGTTTGTGAAGAAGGAGGATAGTTCTATGAGGCTTTGCATAGACTATCGATAGTTGAACAAGGTCACAATGAAGAACTAATATCCGTTGCCGAGGATAGATGACTTGTTTCATTAATTGAGAGATAGTAGAGTGTTTTCCATGATAGATATGAGGTCATGGAATCATCAATTCAGAATCAAGGTAGATTGCATACCCAAGACTACTTTTAGGACTAGGTATGATCATTATGAATATGTGGTAAAATCGTTTGGGATAATCAATGCACTAAACACACTTATGGAACTAATGAATAAAGTTTTCAGACCGTATCTTGAACAGTTTGTGGTGGTGTTCATATATAATATTTTGATATACTTTAGATAGTCAACAACATGAGCAACATTTTTTCTAGGTAGTGGAGTTGTTGAGGAAACATATGTTGTATGATAAGTTCAGTAAGTGTGAGTTTTGGATGACTAAGGTGTGTTTTCTTGGTCATGTCATATAAGTGAAGGGATTTTCTATAGACCCCAAGAAGGTGGAATCTGTGTTGGGTGGGAGCATCCCAAGACACTAACAAAGGTTTGAATTTTCCTAGGTTTAGTTGGTTATTACAAGAGGTTCATCAAGAAATTAAGTGTAGTAGCTTTGCCTTTATGCAAGCTAACTAGGAAGGGTGTGCCTTTTGTTTGGGATGAGAAGAACCAACGTTCTTTTCAGTTGTTGAAGTAGAAGTTGACAATTGCCCAAATGTTGGTGTTGCCATGTCATGGGAGAGGCTATATCATTTTTTGTGAGCTTCAAGGATGGGTTGGGGTGTGTGCTAATGCATAACAAGAACATGATTTCTTTGGCTTCTCTAAATCTTAAGAAACACAAGGAGAACTACCAAACTCATGATCTATAGTTAGCAGTTGTGATTTTTACTTCAAAGATTTGGTGGTACTACATGTATGGAGAGAAGTTTTAAATCACCAGGAATCACAAGATTATAAAGTACATCTTTTAAAAGAAAGAGCAGAATATGAGGCAAGGATATGGATGGAGCAGATCAAGGACTAGATTGCACAATAGACTTGAAAAACACTAGGGGGGTGAATAGGGTTTTATGATGATTTTAAAATAATTTAACCAAGCAACCACAAAAATATTGGAGAAGTAGACACGACGTTTAGAGTGGTTCCACCCTTAGCAAACACTAAGGGAATGAGTCCACTACTCGGTTGTTCCCAATCACGATTTTGAAAGTATTTGAATTTTATTACCTCGCAAGGATGTTACATAAAATTACAAACACCTTCACCACCCTTTGGACATCCTT
The DNA here is from genome assembly GCA_963693085.1 of Alisma plantago-aquatica. NCBI lineage: Eukaryota > Viridiplantae > Streptophyta > Magnoliopsida > Alismatales > Alismataceae > Alisma > Alisma plantago-aquatica. The sequence continues at coordinate 1,762,895,306 of OY856409.1, forward strand.
CACCCCAAATTCGTCTCACCTAGCTTGAAGCAGCCTTCACTTGAAGTAACTTCAAGCTCCCCCTTGACGTAGCTTCCCATTGAGACCTTCTAGAAGTAGTCCAAAGTCCGCCGAGCTACCTTCACCACCTGAAGAAGCTCCAAAAACCTCCTTTCTGCAGCCTCCAACCTAGGAGTAGCAAAGGAGAACAAAATACAATAAAAGGAACAAGATTGGAAGAAAGAAACAATCTTACCAATTAAGTACAATGCTTTGATCCTATATCAAGTGTATTGATCTCCTATCCACTATGGATGAATGTGTTAGCATGGTGGCTAGGAGATACTAAGCTATATGATGCTAATGTAGAACAGATTGCATGTGTAGCTCAAGCTTGTTGCTCACAAAGAATGACTCTCAAGTGTAATTGTATGCACAAGTGATGCTTTGGGTGTCCTATAGCTTGTCCTATTTATAGGAGTGGTTTGCTAATGCTTGGGGACGCTCTAGACACCTTCTAGGGTGTTCTTAGTGCTCAACTAGCCGTTATGTGTCAACTAATTGCATTTGTAATGGCTAGTTGATTAATTCTAAAAAGTACAGACTGAACCTTTCTCGGTCGAGAAGTTTGTCGACTGAGAGTCTCTCAGTCGAGGAATTTGTCGTCTGAGTGGGAGTCTGAGTCAATATGTTGTAACGTTCAATTCCAACTCCCAATCACTTTTCTAACTCAGTCTAACAGCTAGGAGGGTCTATTCTCGATCGAGGACTTTGTCGATCGAGAGTGTCTCAGTCGAAATTTTTGTCGACTGAGAATATCACTGATTTAATGTATTCAATTACTGAGTGTGTGTATCAATGTGCAATTGTGATGCTAACTTAGGAGATGACCTATCTAAGTGTTGTGTGTGGATAGGGAAGATCTAAACGCTTGATTTACATGATATCTAAGTACTTGTACATTATATACTTGTACAAGTTTTTACATTTGATTACAATCATGAAAATAAAGCAATTTTAGCAAATTGTTCTTCCAAGTCTTTGTTATCCACCACCTTATATGCTTGTCCCTGAAACACTCAAAGAGCAAGTTAAAACCACAAGAAAGAAATGTTTGTCATCATCAAAACATAGGGATTATATTAATGTCCAATTTAGCCAACAATCTCCCCCTTTTTGAAGATGACAAATATTTCCAAAATATAAATCAAGGAAATATAAATCATATGAGTTTGATACCTAAAGTTTACCTTTTGCAGCCATTCTCTTGTTTGCAAGTGTGTTCTAGCTGAGAGATTATGAAACTCATTTTACTTTATTTTATTGATTTTATATTATTTCTCCCCCTTTGTCATTTCAAAAAGATAACCAAGCTAATCATTAAGTATGCCTTTTATTTTCCCCCCTTAATTTGATAATTTGATACTCAATTTTTAAAGCAAGGGTAATCAACATAATTTAATGCAAACCACTTATTTTTATGTCAAATTTAGCCACAATTTATTTCTCAATCATTTGCAAAGGATGTTAAGCTTTGAAATGATATGAGATCCTTTTAGATTCATGGCATATGTGTTTTGATTTCTCATCCATTTTACAAGGGATGTTAAGCCCTGAAAAAGATATGAGATCCATTTAGGCTCATGATGGATACATACATTGATTTCTCATCCATTTTACAAGGGATGTTAAGCCCTAAAAATGATATGAGATCCATTTAGGCTCATGATGGATACATATATTGATTTCCCATCCATTTTTTAAGGGATGTTAAGCCCTGAAAATGATATGAGATTTTCTTTACGACATAGTAGGATCAAGAAATATATCTATAATCAATAATGAGGATTTTAAGCCCATATTGATATAGAGAGTCCATTTTAGATCAAGATAATTCAATAATCCTAAGGTCATAGCAAGTTTTTAAAGTTTGATTTGATTACGATTTATCATAATGTTTACGAAGTTTTGTGAGATCCTTCTTAATCTTATAGTCAATATAGTTTTTGTGAGCTCCCCCTTAATCTTATAATCAAGATAATTTAAGGATTCTAAGGTCATAATAAGCATTAGATCATAATAAGTTAACCTTTTATGAGAGCTATGCACTAAAATCTTGTTTTCAATATACTAAGATTGAGTGTAAGGAAATGATTTACAATTAAGTATTTTGTCAAGCTTATTTTACACCCCTCGGTTGATTTTTATTTCGACCGAGAGGCAATTTCTACAGATTTCCAATTTAAGCATTAACAATGATCCACTTGATTGAATATTTGAAACATAGCTTATAGAGTATCATATAAAATATTCATGTATAACAAGGTTGATATCATTTTCCATAAGCTAAGCAAAAGATAATCATTTAACTAATATGTTAAGATGCATTTGTGCCATAGAGATTTACCTAAATGCAAAAATGTCATTTTCAATGATAACATCATCTTTATGTGTAATGAGCTGAATCACTATGATCATTTTGAAAACAATATCCATTCATGGTTTATATATATATAAAGATCAAAGATTATTTTAGGAAAACCAAGTAAAAGATGAAACACAATGATCATGGTGAAACAGTAAAGTCATATCCATAATACAATGATCATGATAGAACAATAGAAACATATCCATAATTTCATGAAATATAATGATCATGATCATTTAAAAGCAAATTCCAGGACACATGATTTCTATATAGATAAACCAAGGAATACTTAGGACAAACCATGTGGATTATGATAAAATAGTAATTTTCTTGATTAAATCAACATGGTTCATAATTTTTAGTTTTAAGCCAAAACCATGTAAATGAACATGCTTAATCATTTCAAGAGAAATAGCAATTGAAGGCTTTACAATGTGTGCATTGATTTTAAGAAAACATTTCCGGTTTCTATTTTGCATATAGTTTTTGATCACATAATTAGTAAATTTACAACATGTTTCATAAGGATATCAAGAATCAACATATAGATCATGATGCAAATTATCAATATGTGATTTTAGAGTAGTCTCCAAGATTTATGATTCCTTCATAATTTCAAATCAATTTTCATTTATACCAAATTTATATAGTTTATAGCAAACTGAACCAGTTAAATAGGTTTTCCAGAACCTTATTCAGTCGAATTCTTTCTCGACCGACTTCTTTTCAGTCGACATTCTTTTCGACCGAGAAGGTTTCTATATCTCCAATAAATGTTCGATCGAATTTATCTCGGTCGAAGTCATTTTCGACCGACATGGTTACTGTTTTTCCAGATTTCTACAGGTTAGAGACATAAACTACTTCGGTCGATAACTTTGTCGACCGACATTGTCTCGGTCGAAGATTTTGTCGGCCGAGATTGTTTCTGTACTATTTTCAGTAATATGTTTATGTTAGTTTTAAACTTGAGTTATTGCAATAAGATAAAGTACCAATCTATTTAGTTGAGATGAGACATTAAGATATTCAAATGAAGTTTTAGGTCAAATCTCAACTTAATCATATTCAAATTTGCTAAGGTTGAGGTCTTGGGACCCAAACTAATTCAACATCTCTTTTCTTGTATGGGCATGAAAAAGAGTAATGTACAAGACGCAAGCAATAGTGACAACAAATAGAATCTATTTCATTTCTTTTTGAATTGTTCTTGGGTACATACATGATCTTGGTCTTGGGTGCTTGTGTTCTTCTAGGTTTAGGTTGATAGGATTTCTCTTTTGGAACATATCCTAAACCTCTCCTTCCATTATAACTAGAAGAATTTTTCAGAATCTTATCAAGAACACCATTGTTTTTCAAGCTACTAATTTCTCTTTGTAATTTAACAATCTCATCCATTTTCTTTTTGATATCTAACTTTTCTTGATCTAGATCAGATGATAAAGTATATCTTTCTTTAACAACAACATCATAATCTAGATGAGTACACAAGATAGGTTGTGATTGAAGATCATTCAATTTTGTAAGCAATTCAACCTTTTCTTGACAAAGCAAATTATGATTTGTCTCAAGAGTAAGCAATTTTGTATTACAATCATTAACAGATGATTTCAAGGAAGAATTTTCAAAAGTAATACTTTCCTTTTCAGAAGCAAGATCATCTAATTGTGCATACAAATCCTCATTAGTTTAGTAACTCTTTTTAGTTTCCTTTTACAATCAATATATTTATCATGTAATTCCTCAATGCTAGCAACTAAATCTTCTTTAGATAAATAAAAAAGGCTTACCTCTTCTTCTTCTTCATTTGTTGTAGCAATAAGGCACTCTACTTCTTTTTCTCCATCTTCACTATCATCACTTGAATCATCCCATGCAGCTCTGTAGGCTTTTTATTTCTTCTTGTGAGGTGATTTCTTTCCCTTCTTAAGTTTGGGACAATCAGATTTTAAGTGTCCCTTTTTACCACATTCAAATCACCTGGAAGAAGAAACACTAGAAGTTTTGTTAGTTTTAAAACTTCTATATTGCTTACCGTTTACAATGAGAGTTTCTTCTTCACTTGTGTCATGACTAATCTTGGTTGATGCGTTGAATGCAATGTCCTTTCTTTTCTCCTTCTTGTGTTCAGCCGCCAATCTTTCTTCTTCCTCCAAGGTTGCCTCATGTGCTTCTAAGTTGCCAATGAGTTGCTCCATCCTTAGTCAAGTGAGGTCATTGGCTTCTTCAATTATAGTCACCTTAGGCTTGTATTTGGGAGGAAGTGACCTAAGAATTTTTCACACTTGATCCTCTTCACTAGTGGCTTTACCTAATGCATTCAAACCATTAACAATAGAAGAGAACTTTGCATACATTTCAGTAATAGACTCATTTGGTTCCATACAAAACTGTTCAAACTTTTGTTTAAGCATACCAATTTTGGAATTCTTTACTTGAACAATTCCTTCATAATTAATAGAGAGTCTATGCCATATTTCATATGCAGTTTCACAATTTGATATTCTATTGAACTCACCTACAGAAATTGAACAATAAACAATACTTATAGTTTTTGCATTCAATTGGGCTAATCTCACCGTATTATCATCCCATGTAACATACTCCATTTGAGGAAGAGTGTAAGCATTCAAAACCATTCTCCATATATCCCAACTTATCCCTTGAAAGTAGAATTGCATCCTCCTCTTCCAATAGGTGTGGTTGGTGCCATCAAATGGTGGAGGCTGAGCCATAAGTGTTCCTTCCAAGTTGAGGTTGTTTAGTACCCCATCACCCATTTTCTTCAAGACTTATTAGAGTTCCTTGAAGCCTGCTCTGATACCAGTTGAAAAACACTAGAGGGGGGTGAATAGGGTTTTATGATGATTTTAAAATAATTCAACCAAGCAACCAAAAAATATTGGAGAAGTAGACACGTCGTTTAGAGTGGTACCACCCTTAGCAAACACTAAGGGAGTCAGTCCACTACCCGGTTGTTCCCAACTGAGATTTTGAAAGTATTTGAATTTTATTACCTCGTAAGGATGTTACAGAAAATTACAAACAACTTCACCACCCTTTGGACATCCTTCACCCCAAAGTCGTCTCACCAACCTTGAAGCAGCCTTCACTTGAAGTAACTTCAAGCTCCCCTTGAGCCTTCCTCCTTGAAGTAGCTTCCCGTTGAGACCTTCTAGAAGTAGTCCAAAGTCCACTGAGCTACCTTCATCACATGAAGAAGCTCGAACAACCTCCTTTCCGTAGCCTCCAACGTAGGAGTAGCAAAGGAGAACAAAATATAATAAAAGGAACAAGATTGGAAGAAAGAAACAATGTTACCAATTAAGTAAAATGCTTTGATCCTATATCAAGTGTATTGATCTCCTATCCACTATGGATGAACGTGGTAGTGTGGTGGCTAGGAGATACTAAGCTATAGGATGCTAATGTAGAACAAATTGCAAGTGTAGCTCAAGCTTGTTGCTCACAAAGAATGATTCTCAAGTGTAATTGTATGCACAAGTGATGCTTTGGGTGTCCTATAGCTTGTCCTATTTATAGGAGTGGTTTGCTAATGCTTGGGGACGTTCTAGACACCTTCTAGGGTGTTCTTAGTGCTCAACAGCTATTATGTGTCCACTAATTGCATTTGTAACGGCTAGTTGATTAATTCTGAAAAGTGTAGACAGAACCTTTCTCGGTCGAGAAGTTTGTCGACCGAGAGTCTCTCAGTCGAGGAATTTGTTGACCGAGTGGGAGTCTGAGTCAATATGTTATAACGTTCGATTCCAACTCCCAACCACTTTTATAACTCAGTCCAATGACTAGGAGGGTCTATTCTCGGTTGAGGACTTTGTCGACCGGGAGTGTCTCGGTCGAAGTTTTTGTGGATCGAGAATATCTCTAATTCAATGTATTCATTTACTGAGTGTGTGTATCAATGTGCAGTTGTGACGCTAACTTAGGAGATGACCTATCTAAGTGTTGTGTGTGGATAGGGAAGATCTAAACATTCGATTCACATGATATCTAAGTACTTGTACATTATATACTTGTACAAGTTTTTACATTTGATTACAATCATGAAAATAAAGCAATTTTAGCAAATTGATCTTCCAAGTCTTTGCTATCCACCACCTTATATGCTTGTCCTTGAAACACTCAAATAGCAAGTTAAAACCACAAGAATGAAATGTTTGTCATCATCAAAACAAAGGGATTATATTAATGCCCAATTTAGCCAACAAGACTATCATCCAGGAAAGAAGAATATAGTGTCTATTGTGTTGAGTAGGAAGTCATCTTCATCTTCGTCATCATCTACAATTAGACTATAGTTGTAATCTATGTCTTGTTCTAAGAGGGATATGGTTGTGTTGCTTCGACATATGAATGTGTAATTAGAGGTCACTTTTGGTAGGTTTGTTGGCATAGTTACAAGTGAAGCTAACTTTGATGCAACATATCACAAATGTGTAGTTGAATGACATCGTGATACAGAACCTCAGATCAAAGTTTGGCAGTGGGAAGCATGATGGCTTTCTTGAGACAGATGATGGGACAATGTGCTTTCTCAACTGAATGGTGGTTCCTAACATTGGTAGTTTAAAAGATATGGAACTTGATGAGGCTCATTCCTTAATCTATGTGATGCATCATGGCAGTACAAAGATGTATCATGAAATTAAGGACTTGTACTGGTGACCAAGTTTGAAGCATGATGAGGTAGAGTTTGTGGCCAAGTGTCCAGTTTTTCAGTAAGTCAAGGTTGAATACTAGAAGCATGTATGGACATTGCAACCCTTGCCAGTTCCTAAGTGGAAATGGGATCATATAACCATGGACTTTGTGGTGCAACAACCAAGCTTCATGATTCCATTTGGGTGATGGTTGATTAGTTGAGAAAGTCATTTCACTTTTATCCAGTCAAGTCAACCTACAACATAGGGAAGTTGGCACATATATATCTCGATGAGATAGTTTGTATTCACAGAATAGCAGTTGCAATAGTATCTGACAGTGTTCCTCATTTATGACCAGGTTCTAGGAGTGTCTACATGCAACTTTGGATACACAATTGAGGTTTAATACAACCTTTTACCTATAGACAGATGTCAGTTAGAAAGGACCATACAGACGTTAGAGGATTTGTTGAGATCATGTGTACTTTTTGTTACCACACTTTTCAACTAATTCATCCAAAAGAGCTTACAAAGAACAAGCTAAAGTGAAGGTAATAAAACATGGTATTATCAGTACCATTACAATTATTATTATCTTCTAAGCTAAGGATAGACTTTAGGTGTATCAGCCTCCCAGAAATATGAGAGAGAATGTGTTTTAGGGTGATGATAAACCAAGCTCCTTTGAACTTGGATTGCTTCACGTGCCATTTGAGTCTTCAATGGCTTGAAAGGCCTAAATGACCGAATCAACAATATGTATAGTCTAGTATAGACCTTAAACTACATTAGTTGCAATATGAACCTCTTGATTAATTCTGTAACCATTTCTCAGGTTGTACAGGTCTGCATTTGTGTGGTTGAACCTGGATCCACTTCAGAGGTCACTGCTAGACTCTGAATATCCTCAATCTATTCTCTTAAGGCTTTATTTGCCAGTCTCGGGCTTCTCCTACCACACCTCTTCATCTTTGTGCCACTTCCTTTAATTCTCCTACCTGTTGATTGCTTTGGTGTGACATCCATATTGGCTGCCTTGCTTTTGTTTACTGTAGAGTCTTGAACTAAAAGCTTTTCTATGTGTGATATATCCTTCTCTGCATCATCCTGGACAGTTACTACTTCTATTACTTCATCCACATCTGGGTAGACTACTGTGTGATTGCTATATTTATCCACTAGCATGGTGTTGTCTCCCTCTTTAGCAGCTTTCTTTTTCCTCCATACTTTCTCAATTCGCTTGGATTGCCCCGCGGTACTATTCCCATCAGTGGTTTTATCTGTAAGGGGTTTTGAAATGTTCTCCCCTTCATCATCCTCTAGGTTGAAGAAAGGGTTGCTGGTGTTTACGACCACTGTGTTGTGGTTGTTGTTATTGTTCCTCCTCCCATCCTTCCTGTACTTATGTGTTTGCCACTGTTTCTCATTCAAAGTATTATCTTGAGTCGAACCAGAGTGTCCTTGCCCAACAACATTCCTTTCAGGCCTCATCTCTGAAATTGTGTCTTCCCCTTCTTCTACTTCAAGATTAGCGAACGTATTATGTGTAGTCATAGCAGATGTTTCGTATGAATGGTGATGGTTTCTCCCCCTTCCCTTTTGTGTTTTTTGAAATTTCCACTCATCTTCAGTCGTGTTGTTAGCCTTCCTTTGGCCATCCACCTGATGTGTCGGCATGCCTTCTGTACCTGCATCAGTCACAGAAAGAGATTTGGTGCATTCCTTTGATGTGTGTCCCATCTGGCCGCAGAGACCACAAGCCCACATAATTCCTTCGTAAAAGACTTCATATTCTACTTCATTGATAAAGATCGAAGATGCTAGGTCCCTGGATGTGTCTAATTCAATGGCAAGCCAAGAAAACTTGCTACAGGTTCTACTGGATGTGTGTGCATCCACTTTAATCAGTTTGCCTAGTGCCATACCAATGTACTCATACATAGTAGGCACATAGAGATGAAGCGGCAGGTCCAGTATGCAAACCCAGGATACGATCATGTCTGGGTATTCCTCTTTCAGTTTGAAGGTGGGATTCCATTCCCAGACTAGCAGGTTTAGTCCAAATATTTTCCATGAGCCGCCAGTCAGGGCTTCCTCATAATCACGTCTGTAGGAAAGTTGTATAACAAAGTGTCCCAACTCCATCTCATACATATTAAATCGGCCCATGATCATCCATAGAAGTTTTAGACGATCCCTTAGGGTCATATACCCAATATCCGACCCAAGGAGCCGTATGACGACGGCGTATCACCATGGTTGTACAAGTGCCTCTTCCACTTTAGGTATGATGGTAATGGATGGGGTGCCTTCTTCCTCTCCTAACGTGATTTCTTCCGTAGGTAATCCATCTTCAAATAGCTTGTCGATGAAGCCCTCATTCACCTTTGGGATTTGTCCCCCTGATAGCATGCTTCTATACGAAGGGGTCATGACTATTGTCTATAGATGGTCACCAGTAGAAAATGTGGCCGCTGCGTCCGATGCTTCAGTGCTATGATCTGCGATTCCGTCTTGATTGGTGAATAACTCCTGGTTGACTATTTGATCATCCGCCTGGGCTCCCCTCATTCCGGAGAATGTGAACTGCAGTTCAACTTCAGGGATAGAGACACCCACATGCCTTGAAACAACACCTCCTCCAGGGGTTTGGTTATCGAGTAGATCTGAGCCTTCTTGAATAGCTTATGTTCCGCCGTGATCCACATCGGGATCGTTTTGGCGCGTTGTGCCACCGCCAGAGCTCCCACGACCCCTAGGTTTTCCCATCCGTTCTACCTTAGTATCAAACTACTTTATCAACCTACTTTATTAACCTACCTTAGAACATGGCATACTATCTTGAAAATGAGATCATGCGTACTTTAGCTTCTTGGGAGTTGGGATATTCACCTTTAGCATGACAGAGGTTGCCTATAACAACATTTACTAGAGAAGTACAAATATGGCACCGTATGAGTCTTCATTCAGAAGGTATTATAGATCAACCGTGTGTCATTAAGAGGTAGGTGAATATCACTACTAGGTCTTGATCTAGTTCCAAAAACTATGGAAAAGATCAAGTTGATCATGCAACAATTGAAGGAAACACAGGACATGCAGAAATCATATACAGAAAATTGTCCTAGACCTTTAGAGTTCCAAATAGGATACTATGTGTATCTCAAAGTCTCCTCTTAGAAATGTGTTTTGAGGTTTGGAAAGAAAGCTGAGTTGCTCCTAGGATTATGGGACCTTATCCTATCACAACTTAAGTTGGAAATGAGGCATATAAGTTGGATTTACCACTAGAGTTGCCCATGTTTGAAAGGTGGCATACAAACTAGATTTACTGCTTGAGTTGGAAAGGTTTATGCGACCTTACCCTATCACAAATAAGTTGAAAAGGTTCCATGTTTTAATGCTAAGGAAGTGCCACCTTGATATGTAGAAGATGACTTATCCAGTGGAGGTTCAGCTAGAGGATGATGTCTCTTATGTTGAGAGCCCAATTTTGACCTTAGATAGGCATATACAGAGGTTGAGGAAGAAGGATACAACTCTGATAAAAGTGTTGTGGCATTATCATGGGCGAAGAGGATGTCACATGGAAATTAGAAGATGAGATGCATAGGAAGTACCTATCCTTGTCCGTATAGGAATTCAGTGCTGAAATCAATGTTAAGGGTTTATGGCTTTAAGGCCCCTACATGTATTAATTTATAAATATGTTTGTCTATTTTAATTGGATTATAAGTTTCTAATCAAATGTGAGATAATATTCTAATTTCAGTTAATAAGCATATGTTTCAAATTTGAGTCAATTAAGATGCCATTTGCTCTAGTTTTGCAATTTATGTACATTTGTGGATGTTTATGCAATTTTTCCTTTTCAAGAGTCTAGTTACAATTTTAGTGCATGTATACTTTTTTCATGGTGTTATTTATTTGTATTTTATCTTATTTGGATGATTTTGCACCTTGTTGCATAAGGTATCAACCCCTTATAATAGACTAGCATGGCAGTGATGGTAATTACACCTATGGATGCCTTTTTAGCTTCATCAACTGGTGGAAGTAATGGGTGGTCATCAATAGATGGAAGTACTGTATTATTGTAAACCTATGGAAGTATGGGTTGTCTAAACCAATGTAAGTTATGGGTGGTCATAAATCAATGGGAGATCTAGGTGGTCATCAACCAATGGAAGTTCTAGGTGGTCATAAATCGACAAAAGTTCTGGGTGGTCATAAACTAATGGAGTTTTTGGGTGGTCAATAAATCGATGGATGTTCTAGGTGGTCATAAATCGAAGGAAGTTCTAGATAGTTGTAAACCGATCTATGTTTTGGGTGGTCATCAACCAATGCAAGTTCTAGTTTCTGTTGGTTATCAACCAATGGAGGATCTGGACTCTCAAACTAGTGGGAAAGTTGTCCCTTTGATAAATTGAAATATTACCTTAGACTCTTTCATCTTAGCTATAAATACACCTTCTCACTTCCATTTGATGAACCTTTTACAAAATCTCTCACTACTACTAGAGACCAACAAGGATCCATCGATGGACAATGGGAAAGCTAGTTTCTTGTTCCCTGCACATAACATATTCTCTCCAAATCCTTTTTCTTGTTGTTTCTCCCTTCTCCCCTCTACCATGACCGAAATTCATGGTGCTACAAGATGTAAACATTTGCATATGGTTAAAGGACCCTCTTTTCTTCTCTCCTTGCCCTAGATACACCTTATACTCGAGGAAAGGAGATTTCAGAGGATAAATCTCAGATCTTTGCTGCTCCTTTTGTGGTCCCTTGCTTTTTAGATGTTTTCTTTACCCTTGAGTCCAGTGATATAACTTTTGATACATTTCTTGCCTACTTGTTACATGCACAACACCAATATTTATCTAAAAGCCCTATTTTTCTAAAGGGTTATCTTTTAAGGACAATTTGGTGTAAGTAAGTTGGATATACCCATTTCTACATTTTCTTTAACCCTAAAATATAAATATCTTCTAAAATTGAACACCTTCCTTAAATATACATGGACTGAAAATCGAAGCACATGTGTAAGTGTTCCCAAAAATGTATTTTTATGGTGTCCTTATATTATAATATGAAAAATAAACTAGCATACCTTTTCCTTCCTATTTGAGGAATGTTATATAATGATTTTAAGAATTTTCCTAGTTGTATGTTGCTGAACTTGTGGTTGGATGAAATCCTGATAGTGAAGGTAGCTCATTTATGCAAGGTTTAGTCTTTCTATACCTGAATCTTGAAAATAGCATAACTTTTACATCTATTGAAGTCTTAAGCTAAAAAAATGGTACTACCTTGTTTTCATCTTGTATTGATACATGCAATTTGATGATATGAGATTCCTAGGAGGAGATATCACTGTTATGATCCTAATGACAATATTGGTCTTTCATTTGTCCTAAATAATGGTTTGGTCCTCTTTATGGCCAAGGATGGTAAGGTATACCTTAATTGAGTAACTTGGATCAATTTTATATATTTTATATCTTCAAAAGTTGCAATACATGATTTACTTCATAAATACATCTAGGCTACTTGCATGTAACTTGATTGTTTAGTCCAAAAATATGTAATTGAATATATTAATCAAGTGTAACTCTAATCATGTAGTGCCTTGCGACTGTAGAACTATCTAAGTGTTAAGACTTATTGGATAGTGAAAAAATAATACTTATAGAAAATTTTAGTAATGAGAAGGATCTCTGAGTTCTATAGTATTGAGTATATGTGGGCGTGGAGAGGGTTTATCTTTGTCACCTAGATTCAAAGGTTATAAAGAGTGGTAGAGGTTGTGTCTTGGATCTATTGTAATAGAAAGTGGATGTGATCGCATATCAGATATTGGGGTTTTATACCCTAGTTTTTGGTATCATGGCCTGTGTACCCAGGACAGACATAGTTCTTTTAGTTTAATGGTCGTTGTGCCCCTACTGGTAGGTTGGGCTATTGTGCCACTATAGTTTGTCACTCGAACTAACTGAAATGAAGAGATCTTTAGGGTTCCATCATCTTAGGTCTTATCCAGGGTTGATTGGGACTTAAAAATGGTTAGCTAGTAGTTTGAGTGGTACACCTCAAACTACCTGGGGATTAATAAAATATGTATTTCAGTTGTCTACTATATCCGTTAGGTTTTTTTGGCAAATCACGTTGTATTGATGAGTATTGCTTTTATAATTTAGCTAGTATCATATGTGATTCACATATTTACACATTTAGTCATTTGTATCTATCACTTTAGCTATACTTGTTCATTATATAGACTTTGATTACTTCTCCAACCAGTTAAATTATCTAATTAACTGATTTATTTACATATTCTAATTGTATGTAATAAATGTTATCAATTGTTATACCATATGGGTCTCAACCCGTGATTTTCCACATCTTTTAGGTGAGCATAACCATAGTCGTACCTTTGGTGGCACGAAACCTCAGTTAAGATATCAATAGAGATGAGAGGTTTGTGTGGTCTTGGTTAGAGTCCTAGATTCGTTCTTAGACTTTCATGGCCATACATGGGGACTTGTAAATGATGTATATTGACTCAAATTTTTGGTTGTATGCCATGAACATTGTAAATGTTATAATTTTATGGCAAACATATTTTGTATATAGGTTGTGTGTGAGTTTACCTAACACATGTAAAGTTACATGGTATGAAACTATATATATATGCGGAGCTGGACCTTTGTGTAATTTTTTCTTAGAATGTTCAAAATTGTATTCATTTTTAACTTTGTTCCTTTTGGGTCATCTATTTAGCTAGTGTTTGATCAATGTATTTCTTTTTAGTAACATCATCTTTTTTGGTGAGTTGCGACACCCACGACTGATCACTGCATATGTCTAGATATCCTATATAAAACAACAATCAGGGTAAATGAATGGATGTCAGAAATTAACGATCTAATTTACTAATGGAAAGAAATTTAAGAGGGAAAAGAAAGAAAACATTAGTTGGGTGATATTGGAAGAAGTGAAATAGTCCAAGTGCCTTTAACTAAAACTGAAGAATCATTAGAAACAATGACATGGAATCCATTAACTTTGGTGGTGGATGGGTTAGTGATAAGACCAAAGATACATATTATGAGATATATTGCACATGAGTCAATAACCCAAAATATGAACCTATTTGGGTTGATTAGGAGTTGAAGGAAGTCGAAAATTTTGATGCTCTTAATTTTGTAGCATGAGGCAATAGAAAAAGATGGTTGTTGGGATGCCTTAAATTGAAGAAGTTGATTATACTCCTCATCTCTCATCTTGATTTGATGAGTGGGACAGTCAAAAGGCTCTATATATGAGGTAAGGTCTGTAATGGAGGTCCTTGGAGGGAAGCCATGAATATCATATCATGTATCTTTGTAGTGGTAGTTCTTGTTACAGTAGATACAATTAGATCATTTCCTTCATCTAGATGAATGCCTACCTCCCCTACTACCACAACCACATAACCATCTAGAGGACATGTTGGTGATATTCTTGGAGACAAGGACTCATTGATCCATTATCAAAGTTTTCAGGGAATCTTGCTCGAGGAAGGAATGTTAGACACACTAATTGTATCTTTCAAGGTGGGAAATTCATTCTTGAAATTATCCAACTTATGAATCCTTCATACTTCTTGCGAAGACTGTCTAGGATCTTGATGACTGACATCTAATCCTAATGTTATTGTAGCTTGACTGGATCAATGAAGATTGGTAGTCTTTTCAAATCCTATGTTATGCGAGTAACCTTCTTAAAATATTGTTGCAAGCTCTTATATTCTTTATGAAGGTTGTACATCCCCATTTTCATATTATACATCCTTGAGATTTCATTTAAGTACATCAATTGGAGATGTCCCATACAACCTTACAACTTGTCTATTGATCATTGACGTCTACTACGTGGGGATCCATGAAGTCCATCGAAAAAAAGGAGGCTAGAATCATATTGTTCATATTGGGAAAGGGAGTCCTTATTCATATTGCCTTAGTGATGTGCTTTCCCTTGGCTTTGAATCTTAAACTAAACCAAAATTTGTGACCCCATCGACTAAAGTTGGGATCATTTAGCTTGACAGAAGTGATGAGAAAGTTTTGGATGAGAAGAGGAGTGTAACATTCTAGGATTTATGGCCTGGGTTAAAATGATCTAAAAATGAATGATTGGATTACCCATATCAACCAAGGTGCACTTATCTTTTAGGTATCACAACAATAGGTACTCTACAGTTAAGCATGCTTGCCTTAGAGAAGTACTAGGAGGGGTGACCTATCAAGAAGTTGAACCTGGGATGTGCATGAGGAAAAATCACACAACCAAGGTCAATAATGGTCTGTAGGGCTAGTCATCATTTTCAAAACATTACTAGAGTGTTGGCAGTGGGTCTAAGCATTGAAAATATTTTCAAGGATATTTTTCTCTAGTAGTTGGACCCACATGTAAATGTGAAACTATAGTCTTGAGACATGTAGTGTAGGAATGAGGAAATGGGTATATACCAAGGAAATTGGAGATAGCCTTATGATGGTAGATGTGAATGGGATATGGATGTGCAAGGTCATTCTAGGATAACACTAAAATGGGGAAAGTAACAATGAGGCCATATAACTGAGCATTGATGAGGTGTCAAAAGTGTAAGTGGGTGAGATTGTAGGATCCCAAGATTTGAGGTCTTAGATAAAATAGTCTTAAAAGGAATGACTAGACTATCCTTATCACCAAGGTGCACCTCCTTATAAATTATACCATCAAAAGGTATTCTAAGGTTAAGCGTTCTCAGCCCATAGTAGTACTAGGATGTGTGATCTTTTGGGATGTTAACCTAGTTGTGTGCAAGTGAGGAAAAAGAACATAATCGAGGCTAGTGGTGGTATTTGCGTGAAATTATCATTCTCAAATATCTAGTAGAACCTTGTATGTGGGATCTAGAGTTACAAGGAGATAGTTGAGGTACCTCTCATCTCCCATTGATGATGTTGACTACTGGTAGGAATAGACACAATGTGTGTGAAATGACAGACACATCATGCTTTCCTTAAATGAAGAAATATGTGCTTTCTGTCTTGTGAAACAAAGTGTTGAATCCAAGGCATGCCATATCCAAGTGATGACACAATGTTCTGGACTAAACACATGAGGATGTTCCCTTAAGAATTCAAAAGATAAGTCATGCATGTCAAGATAAGGCATGGCATGTAGTCATAGTTGGGGTTTTGAGAAACCCTAGATGAAGTGATACACCATTTTAAAGAAAGGACATGTCATGTTTTCCACTACCATCATAAGTAGCAAACTCTAACCCTAGCAGTTGACACATTGTGTCAAGGAAGGGATACATCTTTTTTGCCAACACCAAGGCTAGATTTCTACCAGGAACTCATCCATGTATTTCATGGACATGTCATGTCTATCCTTATTTGGTGCCATCATAAGGATGCCGATGACATTGGATAGAGGGAAAGAGAGGGGGAATCACATTGAGGACTGTGTGAGGATGTCGTACATGAAGTAGGGTCTTGTGGGTTGATCTGAAGATGTTAGGATCATGTTCCTTGATGACTTGGACATGCTTTTACTTGGAGTAAATGTCTTCCTCCATAACATTCTCGAAGTGAAGAAATTTGAAACAATGCTAGGAGAGAAGAGGACGGTTGGAAACAATGTTCCCAGGAGGGATGAGGTTCTCTTAGGCCTAAAAATGGATACATCACATTTTTTTCCTCTGTCCTTTAACTAGACTTGATGCTCATATACCATATACACAATGCGGGAGTAGTCACAATATGCAAAGAATATGTACAAACTTATTTCTAACAATCACAAATGACTCCTATATGTTTATGTAGAATTTGATTATTTTTGACCCAAACAAATGTATCCATGATTGTGTTTTTTTACTCTCATATAATTATATATATATATATATATAACTATATACTCATGCCACACTTGTGAATAGGGCCTTTTAAGTTTTTGTTAAAGCGAGTATATACTTGTATACTCATGCCAAATATTGGTATAGTGAAGTTTAAGTTTCTGTTAAACAAGTATGCACTTGTATTTGTATCCATAAGCAAAATGTGTACAATCCTAGACATGGCTATACCACCAACCCTACTTAGTTATGCTTTGCTATTACTAAGATGCAAGTCATTTAAACCTGTTTTCCTGAAATACATATAAGCTACAAGAAAAATGACATTACTGTTTCAGAAATAATAAATATCAAAATGCCTTCTCAAAAACATAATATTTAATTTAAGGAAATATTCACTGAATGATGAAGAAGATTAGCTAGTCCATTCGATATGGAACATCTAGTGAATAAATCATAATTATTTATTTTTAATAACGTATGAAGATGTGAAATGATATTTAGAAATTAATATTTATGTGTTGGAAAAATCTCTAACACAAGTGACATGTTTCACTAAAAAGTGACTTATTTCACTTACAAGTGACATGTTTCACTAACGATTGACAAGCTAGTATATGAGTCCCTATACATGTGATGATAATTAAAATTGAGGTATATATATATATATATATATATATATATATATAGACACACACACACACACACACTAGTAGATGCATGTTCTTTGCATGTACTATAGTCGATAGTGTAGATAATACCCCTTTTTCTTTCCACTGGAAAGAATGCTTCATTAGTTTACTAATACATATACTCTGTTCTTTTTGATGTTGCAAATAATTAATAAAGAGATACATTTTGTGAAAAAATCATAGAAATGGAAGTTATTTATAAACTAATACTATATTTTCTACTAATAGTTATTATATAAAATGAATTATTATATTTAGATAAAAAGTATAGTGGAGAAACATTCTAATTCATTGATGCAATTCATTTTGTATTGTTTTTGAATAAGGTTTAATCTTGATTATGGGAAAAGTTCTGTAGGAGTCTAAGTATTGTCCATTAGAAATCTTGAATTGCTCATTCTAGAATTAAATTTCCATAGTTTATGAAAATATAGGATAAGATATCGTAACTATATACTAAGTACTTTAAATTATGATTTACAGAATTGCATATAGTAGGCATATTTAATTAAAAATGGGAATTCTATTATTTAGTTTAATTAATAATCATTAATGATATACAAATGTTATTGAATGTTTTGAAAAGTAAGTTGTTTTTAAGTGATGTGTGAGGTATGAAATGCTCATCGAAGTGTTTAAATAAGAACATTGTTGTAACATATCACTACCAAGTTATTTGTTCTTCACAATGACCATTATAAATTGAATTGTAAGAACGTGTCTCTTGATGTTTCAACTTCCATTAGTTTGTTGATAATTGTCTTAATTCGAGGATAGTATTATACATTCATCTCATTAGTAGTTATGTATGTGATTGTTTCTTTTTGCTTTCTTTCAATATAGATAGTTCATGCGATATACCTACTTAATTTATATTTTTATGATCTAAAATGAGGAAAAATAAAAAGAAAGAGGGAATTAAATATAATCTAATAACTCTGATGAGATATCATCATTTTTTTGTTATTGTATCATAGAAAATGTTCTATTTCAACATAGTAACAAAAAACAATAACCATGTTCAAAGATTGAAGAAAAGAAAGTTGTATACAATGAATTGCTTACAATGATAAATTTCACAACTAAGAATTAGTTCATCAACCATAATAAATTGTGTTTGACACATTTATAATTTACATGCTTCTAAGGAATTCATGAACCATCATTAGCTTAATTTCTCATTTTAGTATATGTCATCATCATGCACTATGTATATAATAAATTTCAACATTAACCTAAGATCAGTTGACTTTTACACATGCTTGTGTACTTTATGATGACATATACTCAACATGCATGTAAGACATTTGGAAATAGTTAAGATGATTTTTTTTTATTCTATGCACAAAATCAAACTTAGTGCAACATGATTCAGCCACTATAATAACCCTTATGCAATTGTACATTACTTTTGTGGTTATTGTAATCTGATGTTTTAAACCATTATCATAGTTTGTTAACTTGTCTTGGTCCAATTTGGAAAATTATGGATTCAAATAAGATTTTTCACAATTGAATATTGCTATACATTTGAAAATTGAGGATGTATTTAAACTCAAATAACTTCTTATTGTATGTATTTTTACTTTTATACAACAATGATATTTTCAAAAGTGATTTTTTCTTTCTATTTAAAAACATCATGAGAAAAAGAAATTACACATCAAACACCAATTTACAACATTTATGTTTTTGTTTCTTTAAATAAATTTACTCTTGAGTATATTACCATGATATGTAGAGGTGAAGAAAATTGTCTTCAAGCTTGCATGGTAAACATCAATTTCTCTTTAACTTAGCATTGCTTTTGGTTAAATTAGACAACACTACATCATTACTAATGTAGAAAACAATTTGATGGTTTTGCATTATAAATTTTCCATCTCACAGTTCTACAATACATAAAAGGAGAGGAGATAATCAGTAAAGTTCATGTTGAAAAATAGCATTTCATGATAAAATTTGATGTGTGAATTAGATAGTGGGATTGTATTGAGATTTGTTAATAGATTGCATCCATTAATTTGAAGATCTCATAAAATATGAGTGTCAAAATAAATACAATTTCTATTATATAAATCAAAGAAATAATATCTACTTTGAGTATTTGCATTAGTTCTTTGGTTTTTCCATGTTCTACATGTGATCATTTGAGATAAAAGTGGTACATCCTATCCTTTTGCATATATGTACTTAACTTGGTGATCCTAGGATTGCAACATGCACATAATATGAGTTGTGGGATGAGGGAATAACCATATAGAGGACTACCAAGGTATAGGTGTAGAAATGTAATTCTGAAAAATAATAAAGGTGGAGATACATAGTCTTACTAATAGTTAACAAGCTAGAAATGTTATTATTCATCATCTTGTGTTGGGATTGGCCTTTAAAGTGTCGATAATAAAATCTCCCATTGTTCTATTGATTGGTTGCCTTTACATCATGGTTGCCTTCTACATTGTTAGGATTAAAAAGCTATTTCAAATCTTCTTACATGTTGTATGTTGTTTTTCTTCAAATAAGAATTTTTAGCATATTAAATTTTAGTATAAAAAATGTAATATTCTGTCAATGTTAATGGATTAAGATTAGTGACAAAATTGAACGATGTGACAAAATAGTTAATCAAATAAGGCAATTTATGAAGAATATTTTAGTCATATTAGTTGCTAAATCATAAATATATGTTCATGTGACCTTGATGAAATGTCAGTACATCCGAAGATAGAATTCCTGAATATAGAGATCATGGAGCAGGTAGAATTCCAAACATGTTGAGATAATAATTTTTTTTATAGTTCTTTATAGAATCTGATATATTCCATATGGTTGTGGAGGTGAGGTGCATGACAAACATATATAAATTTAAATAGAAATTTATCTATATGTCTACTCAAGAGCTTCCTAAAAATGAATGATATTTTGTATCTAATTTGTTTCTAAATATGGAACCTTAAATGTGTCTATAGGTAGCTTAATGGAGCATCACCAGTCATACATGTGTTTTTACATAGCTAAAGATATATCATGAATAATAATCATAACATCATGTGCTAATGATGAAGTGAGTGGGAACCAAACAAGACAATGTCCTTGAAATAGCCTAAATATTCATGTATTGATGTCCATATCCATTAAGCAACCCTCCAGCAACATTGTATAGAATTTCTCATTAACTGAAATTGTTCTTTTATTCATATACATTTAGGATCTTCTCGATAACCTCCATCCTAATTGATAACATGGGTTGTCTATAACTTGTCATTGTCATCCTTAATATGTTCTTCCATCTCACACCCTATTTTCATTCGTCTAGTTCCCCCAAATTTGATGAAAGTGATGATGTCTAATCAACCATCCAAGTGATCCCTCCTTAGGGAGCCCCTTTTGGAATGGGAGGTGCGGGTGCCAAGCACAATAGTTTAAGAAAGTCCCAAGGCCCAGAGAAGTGTGTGTCCATCGTAAGTGGTTTTGCGAGTAGACATAAAAATTAGGTAAGGAAGTTAGTTTCATTTGCTAAATAAGAGAAAGGAAATGCAATTGACTTGCATAATTGTTAGAGGGATCGAGGACATAATTCCATGAAATTTATGCACCTGCTGGAATTAAGTCGCTCGACCTATAGGGGGAGGCATTATCTTCTAGAAAGAGTGAAGATATCATGTTGGCATACACTATGTAAATCCTAGTGAATTAAGTAAAGATTAGGTATGCAAATACACTTGAACATAAAACTAAAGAATTGAAGTTCCTAAATTGGTACAACTCAAAACAATACTATTTACATTTACCATTGGACACATAGGACAAAACAAGATGTAACAATTTTGTTCTTATTTAACACGGCTCAAGATAGATGACAACAAGGAGATCCTAAGTATATCTAGACATTGGGAGTACTTAAAAATATGTTAAAAAAGAAATTCTTTATTTAGTTTGCAATGCCTGAAATATGTTGATTTGGTTTGTTGTAGTATCTAATTTAATTACCTCCATCTAATTGTACATTAGAATGGACATTCCATATCTTTTATGATGACTTGATATATATATTTTTCCTTATATGTATATTCCCTATTGGTTTTTAATGGAAATAACTATACTGCGTCATCTTACAAGTTCAAAATTTTTATACTAATACTGTCCGGTCATTTTTAATAATTATAGGGAAAACATAAAATATTCTTTCCTAGATTTAGAAATGTGAGGAGTGTTTCAATATAAATCTCAAGTTCAAAACTACACCTATCTTTCATGGAAAAGTTGATGAAACATAATAAATTGCCTACTTAGATGGTTGTAGCCTTGTAGATTAATGATTGCAATTCCTATATGATGAGAACAAAACTATCATGTTTTGAAAAATTATCGACTATATCTAGAATATCTATCTTGCCAGGCTATCAAAACATTCAAACCTATAAGGGCAAAATATCCATGAATCCCCATCATCTGCATTGAGATATTTCTTGTTCTATATGAAACCTTATGCACCAATTTTCAACATCCTTTTCATCTAGTTTTGTCTCAAATAAGGTGTGCTTGCGATTTTTATCACAAATAGAGGTGTACTTGTTAAACAGTTCTAGTTACTACTAGCAATATAATTTTTGAACATAGGACGAGGACCATCATCCACTACTACTCATCTCAAAGAAAATATGCCCACTTATTCAATTATTCTTCATTGAAAGTAGAATCAATATTCCAAATGTTTCTACCAAAAAATCAAACGTCCCAATTATACTGACATCCTTGCTACCCTATTGCTATTGTTTTTAATTGAACATCAGCCACAATAGGGATTGTTATACTAACACGACCATGTATGCATATCATATATTTGTCAATTGAGAAGAAGGAACTCCAGGCTTGAGAGCCCATCAAATATTTTTGTCCAACCCCATAATGTAATGCATGTATATAAGATAACATGTGACCGAAAAATGTGTCCAACATAGGAACCTGGTGAGGACATTGTCTTTGCAAATATAGTATTTTCTTGACCAAAAATGAAGATGAATTGAGGCAATGCTTGATTCAGTTGAAAGGATTAACATCAGATGTTGAAAAAAAAGGGTTGAGAAAGTACATGAATGGGGTGGGATGTTTATTTTTCCATCATGTGTTTAGACACCAGGGGGGGGAATTAGCATTTATTAATGGTTTGAAAGGGATGTATTTTTTAATTTGTAGCATATTTAATATTTCACATTAATGTGGTATTATGAAACAATATTTTTATGTTTCTATATTATCTAGACACTAATCTACATCTATTGTTTGAAATAATATCATAACTGTATATTTTGGTAAATAAATAGCACAATTGGTGAAATCTAATGGTCCCAATGATGGGACTCAGGTCCAGGACAGACATATAAGGATTCCTTGATTTACCGATTACCACCCCCATGCATGTTCGACCTTAGCCATGCACAATGGATGAGGGGGAAGAAATCTTTCTCTTTTAATCAAATTATTGATATCGCATGCCAACTACTTGCCTTATATGTACTCTAGAAATTATAATTCTCTACAAAATTAATTATGTGAACAAACTTATATCATTATTTGTATAATTATTTTAACATGTTTATGTAGTCACTATTAACTCTTACATTTTAATTACTTGAAATCATGAGAATAATTTGCCATTAACTAATGTATAATGGAAGAAATGAATGTAAAGAAAGATTATGTAATCACATACACAGTTAAAAAAAATATCATAACAATTAAATGTGTATACAACCAGAAAATCTATCTTGAAAATACCATAAACTCTCACTATCTATAAGTTGAAATAAATATAAAGTTAATAGTGGAGTACTTGTTAATATTTCAACACAATGCTAATAATGATAGATACATTAATAGCGTTCTCCCAATTCCACATTTATTTTGATAAATAAAGCTTGTAAATTATGTACTTGTGAGAAATAAAATGGATCACTTTATCAAAATAATATTTTGAGAACCTTACTGTTTGTAGGTGAGATAAAGTATTTGTTTGCTTAAAGGGTAGTATAGTTCTATTTTTTTTTAAGGTGGGTAGTATAGTTCTATAAATCAACATTGGTACACATGAAATAAAACCTCAATGCAGATTAAAAAAAGATTGCTCAGCCACCTCCAATCTAAGATGATTGTGGAACTTTTCCTTTTGATAGTTGAAGAAGAGCCCAGAGGCAGGAGCATTGTGAATCAGCAACGATGATGTGTGGGAACATAGATTCTCCTGTAGATTGCAAATGGAAAAAGAATAGATAATCCAGTAATCATTCATATTTTAAAATAAAGAGTGTATAAGAATACATTAGTGAGTGAGAAATATAAAAAGATACAAAGATATTAAGCACAATCAATGTCCCAAGCTGGATTGTGTACACGTTGGATCTCTATAAATAATAGCATACACGCACGCAAGAGAAATAAAACTCACCAAGGCAAGGTAGGACAACATCGTCAAGTAAGGCTTTCAAGGAGCCGGCAGATATGTCTAGAATGGATATAAATGAAGCCACGAGACATGAACATGAGGCTAGCATAGACAGGGCGGAAATGAGGGGCCCGGAGGATGTCCCCTGGGGTCGTCCATCTCAGCATCCACATCAGGTTCAGAGTTGCCCATCCGGTAGAGAGAATTTTCCATCTGTATTTGAAATGAGGAAGACTTTAGGAGTTGTTTCGATCTTAAGAGCCAATAATGCATCACTTACAAAAGGATAATATCCAAGTATCCGAAAAATTATTATTTGTAAACCGTCTAAGATTGCAATCCTGTCAAATGCTCTATATGATATGAGCTTCTAAAGAATCAATATTGTTCAAAATTAGCTTGTTTATTGCAGTTGACAGGACGTTCTAGGCTGTCCCGTTGTCAAATGCTCTATATGATATGGACTTCTACAGAAGGTGGCTTCGTGCCTGATGAAGTGGGAACTGGGAAGACGGCTTCGAAGTTGAGGGGCACCTTTAGTCGGCCTTAGTTGTACGAGGGAGCGCGCACGTGATAGATAGGGTAGACCATGAGGGACGGAAGACGGCTCTGATCCCGGCGAAGAGCGGCAGATCGCGAGGATGCGGCAGATAAAGAGGGCAACCGGCTCCGTAGCCAACGGACGGATATATATATATATATATATATATATATATATATATATATATATATATATATATATATATATATATATATATATATATATATATATATATATATGGTCCATCTTTATTGCCCGCGCGGGTAGCTACCCGCCCACCCTTCCGATCACTTTTTTTCAAAATTTTTTTTTGAAATTGTAAATGACTATTTTGTCTAGCTCTCCAAAAAATTTGAGCCTAAAATAATATCATTTGTCCCTCCAAAATAAAAAAACCCGTCCTTATATATATCTGTTGTATATTTTGTACATAGTTACTTTTTTGGCCAGCAGAGTTATTTTTTTGACACCATAATTACTTTTCTTACAACAGAGTTACTTTCTTAGCTAGGAGAGTTACTTTTTTGGCTGCAGGGTAGCGAAAATCCATGCTACCCGCGCGGGCAATGAATGAACACCCATATATATATATATATATATATATATATATATATATATATATATATATATATATATATATATATATATATGGGTGTTCATTCATTGCCCGCGCGGGTAGCATGGATTTTCGCTACCCTGCAGCCAAAAAAGTAACTCTCCTAGCTAAGAAAGTAACTCTGTTGTAAAAAAAGTAACTATGGTGTTAAAAAAGTAACTCTACTGGTAAAAAAAAATAATTCTGTACAAAATATACAGCAGATATATATAAGGACGGGTTTTTTAATTTTGGAGGGGCAAATGATATTATTTTTGGCTCAATTTTTTTGGAGAGCTAGACAAAATAGTCCTCTACAATAAAGAATTTTTTTTTGAAAAAAAGTGGTCGGAAGGGTGGGCGGGTAGCTACCCGCGCGGGCAATAAAGATGAGCCCTATATATATATATATATATATATATATATATATATATATATATATATATATATATATATATATATATACATACTAGTCAACCCATACATGCCCATGCATGTGAAATTTAAAATATGTAAAATCCTTATACTTCATTTGATAGATATAGAATTTTTATTCAATATAAATGTAAATTTAACAATTTTTGCTGATAATATTTCAAAAGGTATTAATAGTTTTTTTTTTCATTGAATCAATTCCTAGTAATGATAATACATATAAAAGTCAACATTGGGAAATTCACCCTTCTTCAGAAGTGTGAATCATACAACTTCAAGAAGATAAAAGTATGCATAATATAATGTGGTGATATTTAGATTGTAAGATAAAATATGAAAAGCCCAACCAATTGCAACGCCAATCGAGAGTGATCACATAGAAGTATTAAAGAAAATAAGATCAACAATAATAAGTTCTACACCTCCATAGAAATATGTAATGTGAGACAACAATATATGAGGGTTGAATCACGGAAGTCATCATACAATTTTCAAACTATTCACGTATAATGCAATTTCCTTATGTAACTCTAGTGTTACTTATGCCTGTTCTACAAGAACATCACATGTTAGTTCATGTTTCATATGAACTCACACAATGACATACCACAACTTGTTTTTGTGAGGAACATTTTGTGAGGAACATAAAAAACTAAGTTGTGCTCGGTAGTTGAATGTTTTGTGGGTTGAATGATGATTGACAAACATATTTTTGATAGCAAACCATGATATTACATTTTAAGATTAAGACAATGAAAAAATGATGGAAGCTTTGGATCATCGTCTGTGAACAAGGAGGCTTATAAAGAAACCATGAACATGGGAACTAACATATTGAGTTCTAAATTTAGTTCATCAACCGTTACACATGTGTCGTGCAAATTGGCAACGTGAATACTAATCGTAAGAGCACACAATATGGGTTCGTGAGAGTGTAAATAGAAAATTGCAACGAAAATAATTTGAGAAGAAAGAATTATGAAAAAAAATATTTCAAAAAATAACAATACAATGTCATTGGTCATAATTGTTGGGATATGACAATGTTTAATGACGAAATATTACTTTTCATATTCATGTGGGTGTTTCCTATTACACATATATTATGAGTGGGGATCATAATACGGATTTGTTAACACTCAATGTGTAGTTATTATTTTTCTTCCGTAAAAGGACATAAGAATGGTGTGAAACGCGGGTAATTACATTGATCATGGAGAAAGTGTTTCCTCATTATAAAATCAATAAAACATAAACAATAAGACCAACTTAGATATTGTGTGAGTATTCAAGGAGAGGAGGGAAGAGGAATAAAAGGAATGCGATGAGATGGAAAGGTAAATGAGGTTGCGACGGGAGGAGTTGGAAAGGGTGAGTGGTTTATGAAGGGAGAGATGAAGTGTACGTGGGCGGGTGGTAGGTGATTGAATTGTGAATAAAAGAATTGCAACGTCTGAATTAATTGGGAGGCGTGGGAGTTCCAAGAAAAGAGTGGGTTAGAGAAGGGGTCAACAGTTTATCAAAGAAAAGGTAAAAAAGTATTAGCTTAAGAAGTTAAATCCTTGAAAAAAAGGAGAGAAGGGAGTGAGTTAAGGAGAGTTTTCCGTTTGAAAATAGAGCAATTTGATTGGTCAGTGGTAGCTTTTGTAAATTATTTTACAAATTCTCTCTTTTTATAGTAGTAGTATATATATATGTGTGTGTGTGTGTATAAATATATATATGTATATATATGGGATTAAGAGAGAAAGATTTCATTCAATGTCCACACGGATAGCTATCTACTCCTAATTTGGTTATTTTTTTAGGATTTTCTTACTTTACACATGTAGAGGGTTACTTTAACACAGAAATTGACTTTTTATGCATTGACAATTACATTTATAACAACTATAACAAATATACAATTACATATATATTTGCTGTGTACTTTACACAGTTTTACCTTTTTAGTTGTATAGTTATTTTTTTATCAACATAGTTACTTTTTTGTTGAGTGAGTTACTTTTTCTGATCGAATATTTACTTTTTTTGGAGGCACGGGTAGCAAATTCCAGGCTAACCATGCGGGTATTATATATATATATATATATATATATATATATATATACACACACACACACACACACATACACACACACACTAAAAGTACCTATTTCATTTCCACCAAAAAATCATAGTCATTATTATATCAATGATTGTATTGAATCTTTTTTATGTTGTTGAGAATAATACAATTAAATATGAAGTAATGAGTTATAGTAATAAAGTAGTGTGATGATGGTTGGAAGTGTTACAACCCGTTCCTAGCTTTGCTGGTAATCCTAGAGTTTTAAGACAATCTTAATACTTGGCATACTTTTTTTAGTAATATTATATGTTGTGCTTTATATTAACTTTGGTAACCTTAAATACTTGTTTGGATAACTCATAATCATCACTTAAGCATAATATAAAGATCCAAGTTGGAGTTAATATATCAGTAACCCATACATGTGTGCAAGAAGAGAGTTAATGACATTGGAGAAAATAATTAACAAATAATTTTTCATTTGAGGATATTATCAAAATAATATTGTAGGATTGTAGAGAATTCAATTACAAATCTAACAAAAAAAGAATAAACTAAACCGGAGTTAAAATGAGTGAGTTATGCCCTTTTTAGAAAGAATGTATTGAAGAC
Source organism: Alisma plantago-aquatica (assembly GCA_963693085.1). Taxonomy (NCBI): domain Eukaryota; kingdom Viridiplantae; phylum Streptophyta; class Magnoliopsida; order Alismatales; family Alismataceae; genus Alisma; species Alisma plantago-aquatica. The sequence goes on from OY856409.1 coordinate 1,762,923,663, forward strand.
CACGACCAACGTTGCGTCGACACCGCAACCGCAACCGCGACGCTGCATCAACATCGTGTTTGCGACACTGCGTCGACACCGCGACCGCGGTCTATACTGCCCAGGACAACAAATCATAAAATGATCTTATCTCGAGCTATACTTATCCGTTTTCAACGATACAAAGTGCGTTGGAACTGCGATTCAATCCTCTATCATCCCAGACATCTTTCTCAATCAGAGGGCGACCTAAAAGGCAATTTTTGGGGAAGAATGTGAAAAATGGTAAAAATCTAAAAGGGTTGTTATAAATTCGACTTGGTAAGTAGTTTTAACTGTGGATTCCTCCTTTTTTTCACTTCCCCTTGATCGAAACCCTTGATCCAGTGATCTTAAGGTTTGGATTAACCTTTGACCTTTGTCTTCTACCTTCAACATACCTCGTTTAGGGCTAAAAGGAAGAAGAAACTATGGATTTTGATAGAGTCTTGCTATGAATTTGAGATCTTCAGAGATGGGCTATGTTTTTAGGGTATTTTCACACCTTAGGGTGAGTGGGTACTTCCTTTAAACAATAGATTGTACAAAAATGAGTTAAATCATCAAACATCTTCAATTGCTTAGTATGCGAGTACACACCCTAAGTTGCCTTTTGATCTAGCTTTTGAAAGATGATATGTAATGGATTATTTCTCTGTTGTGATGAATTTCAGATTATGAAATTACATTAGAAATGATTGCAATCCATCTAAATGAGAATTTTTAAAGTAATTGTAGAGGTTACATGAATATACTGAAAACGAATATTTTTGGATATGACTAAAATTGTTGTATAATTGAATAAAGAAGTTGCCTAGTTGAATATCCTTGGTTGTGAATGATTGTTTTATGTGTATGCATATTACATATATGTCAGATAAGATCTTGCATTTCATTTGGCGTGGAAACCCTAGTTCATTTTATTACAGGGTTTCATATATATATATATATATATATATATATATATATATATATATATATATATATATATATATATATATATATATATATATATATATATATATATATATATGGCTAAAAGAATTGTGTACCCGAGTACATGTAGCTTACATGTACCCACCTTCATTTATGTAGTTTGTAAGTTTCTACTGAATAAACCATCCTTATGGATGTAAAGTATACCCCTTAGATAAGATGTTTACAAAAAAATCACCACATTTTGATATTCATTGATCATCTAACAAAAGAAAATGTATATTTTCTAATCAACGGTAAGTTGCAGAAATTGCAGAAACCATTGAATGAGATATTACTATATCTCATGATCTCTATGAGATATGGTTATGATATTTTAAACACATCTAATCTATATAATTTTGATTCAATCCATATGGTTGGATTTTATCAACATACTCTGCACATGCTATTTTAATGGCCGGTACACATAAGTTACATGTACTGGCCGGTACACACTTCCTAACCTATATATATATATATATATATATATATATATATATATATATATATATATATATATATATATATATATGATTATATGTGAACTGCTGAGAGCAATTCTTATTGAATGATGTTATGATGTATTCAATCCTTATGCGAGTTATGTGATAAGTGAATGAGTTAAATGAAACCCTAATGATAGGGTGTTCAATGAAACAAGTACTGTGATTTCAATGTTTCTCAGCTTGAGATGTGGTGATGCTTAACAGTTCAGTTGTGGTATGTGTTATCAGATGATTTATGAAATGAATGGTTTACAAAGCTAAACAAAGATACATTGATGTGATGATTGAATTGTAAAATTAAAGAGTGAATTAGACATATAAATGTCCTGAACACTGTAGAATCCTCACAGGATGAGGCCTGCGCTGTGAGGAAGAAATAGCTTCCCGACTGGAGGTAGTCCAGATCGAGGTAAGCTGGAGCGCACCAGTAGGGTGCGGGGGTCTTGACCAGTAGGGAAGACTCCTTACAGTTGTGTGGTACCCAACACCAACCGGGGATGTCAGTGGTACATGTGTAACATGTTGAGTGATCAATAGTCAGTAGGTCCACTGATGCACAATAAGCCTGAGGGCTTGACTCACCGCCTGAGTACCCATGTTGAGAGGTGGAGTCTGATATATTCGGCTGCTCCCATTAGCCGCTGAGAGGCAGATGTGTCGAGGCCCACTGCAGATGGGGTCTTACTCAAGATATAGGCTTAGAAACTTGGGCATTCTTCTAAGGCTTTTACAGTGAGGTCGTAGCTTGCTGCGATTCTTTCACATGTTGTGGTACACCTCATGTGGGTTCATGGCATAATAAGATAAATGAGAGGTTAAATAAGTGTGCACAGTTATTCAATTATCCTTTGTATGTTTCTGAGTTATTAGTTATGTTTGAGATTAATCAAGCATGTTCATATATTGATTCACTCTTGTAGATATCTAGAGTATCCTGCCATATTTATGATTGTCAATGATTAGTCTCTTTAAAGATTACTGCTGTTATAATTGATATCAGTCTCTCAAAAGTATATTTGTAATTATATCAATGCTTTAAACTATTTCTTTGAAGTACTCATTCACTGAGCGAGTAGGCTCACCCCTCTACTCACAATTTTTAGGGAAACCACGTGGACTTGAAGAAGGTCAAAGCATCATAGTAGATCCACCACATGAGTTAAGTATGAGATTAGTTAAGTTCAGTCGGTACCTGCCACTCTAGGTCCTTGTATATATGTGAGAGAGTTGTGAATGATGTTTTGTATCTTTGTTTCCTTAATAAGAGAGAATGTATCTGATTATCATGTCGTATGTACCTGGAAGAGTGAGAAATAGAATGAATGTATGGATGTGTATCATTAATGTTGAGATCATATTAGAGTAATCAAAGTTTAATTCTCTTGTAATGTTTGTTTATATGATTGGATGTGAGAAAATAAAGAGTTTGAAATAAAAAAAATGAAAAAAAATGGGAGTGAACTTTGTATTTAGTATAATCCTCAAACTCATACCCACATCTCATGATTAGTGGTAATCTTGGGATGCAGGTGTTATAATATTTTTGGTATCAGAGCTTAGGCTGAGTCGTCAGGGACCATTAGGTTAGAAAGTCAGAGTTATAAGTGTGGCATATAGTAGGTGATGTGTATATAGATCTGGGAGGTCTGAGTATTTAGATATCCTGGCCTGGTATCTGAATACTTAGGTTGACCAGTATCAATCTACTCTATCTATTCTTCTCTGGATGCCCTGGCCAGGTATGCAGGGGAAGCATGGGCTAGAGAGAAACCCTAGAAATCTTAGGGTTAGGAGACCGAAAAGTAATGAAGGAGTAAGAGATTAAACATAGAATGTGATACAACTCTTTCTTTATATTGCTTCATTGATTGTAGATAAATAGAAATGCTCTTATATGTATGAATTTAGATTAGCAGTTTATAGAATATATATGGTTCTTTTAGATTATTGTGTATCATGAAGTTGATTCAATTATTCTTTGTATCAAGTAGACCAAAAGTTATTCTTAAATAAGTTTTCCCTAAGTAGATATTCTTTCCACATGTTTGAAATAAGTAGGAGTTGGTTAATCTTGAGTAGCTCTTAGCTTCAGGACTACATGTTTGGCCTGGTCTGGCTGACAGGATGTGTTACTGGGATCTAATGACTCCTATTGAAAATATAATAAGAGTAGACTATGGATAAATTAGACCCACATCATAGTAATAATGTCCATATACTAAGATGTTGAAACATATGATAAAGATTGGAATAGCTAAGAATCAATTGGAAATGATATCTGAGATCCAACTTTGGGGCCTCATATGAGAAACCCATAATTGGGAATAAAGGAACACGACATAAGGTTCAGATTAAGTTTAATGATTAGTATTATATGAAATCTAAATATGAAATATGGAAAAGGTATGAGAAAAGTATGTAAGGACCAAGATAATCAGAATCAATCATGAGGAATGGAACATATAATCGAGTAAAATGCTTTTGTGTACTCCAAAGAAAAAGGAAAATAGAAGAAAAGAGTTAAGTATACAATAATTACATAGAATTGAAGAGTCTTTAGAAGAGTTAAAGTAAAGAGAATTAGATTTGCAAGTAAATCATAAGACCAGAACAAGAAACTTAGTTGAGACAAAGAGAAATGTTGGAAAGGATTAGTTTGATTAAGGAATGAGGGTTATGGTATAATGGAGAGCATGGAATGTATACCTTTATTAATAAGTTTAATACATTCATCCTTACTGCCTTTGGATTCAAAGTCTCTATAGAACAACAAACTAGTTTCTAGAAGAAAATAAAAGTGTAGTTTAACAAATGAATAAGTCATACAAAGGTAGACTATATTTAGGAAGGAAAAACTTGATTGAAAGAGAAACTAAGTTTGACCCATGCATGAGCCATTTGATTTAAAATGAAGGATATGTAATGTATAAAATATGAGGTGAAACTAGTAGAGAGATTTTTTTATTTAGAATTTCAACTTCACATTAGTTGAAGGATAAAAAGAAATATGTGCAACATGGTATACATGATCATACACATGAATAAGCAACATGATCATAAGAGAAAAATTAGAAGTTAAAGCTGACAAGTGGAAGAGTAGTATATGGTAAGAGGATTATGGAAAGTAAGGAAGGGTTTGAAACATGATGGAGAAATATAGATTATAAAAGAAAGAGGTTAAGAGATTTAAGAAAGTGCTAATTAGTCAAGTATCCTTGTTGATAACTAATTAAACCTTCATATGAGAAATGTATTAAGGGAATGTTTGAGGATAAGAATTCTAAGTCTCATAATCATCTTTTTTTTTTCATATATTACTTAATGAGAGCAATGTGGAAATGAAGTGATAAGAAAATAAATCATATATAATGCATAACCACCATGGTAGAGACATCTAGTGAATGTTATAATGGCACATAATATGATGATGAAACCCTAGCAGGGTAAATTGAGAATGTAATATATCTGAATGGTGAAGTGAGAGAAAGGAAATTCAATTGATAAGATAAGGAAGATTTTAGTAAAACTTGTGAGATCCAAAGTTTGAATTCAGATTAAGGGAGCAAAGTCACATCACAATAATGTCATGCTACTGATAAGGACCAAACCCTAGAATGTTTAGAGTTGTAGTAGTTCAAGGGATGTCACTAGTTATTTGACCTTGAATACTAGCGTCTCTATAAAACAAGATCATGAGTTTTGCACTATGAGAAGTAAACTAGCACTGATAGTAATCCAGGGTTTAAAGGTAACTAATATGAAAGGTTGATAAACAATATGGAAATGTTTTAGAGCAAAGGGTAAGAAATAAATTTGAAATGTAACAAGTGTGCTTTGAATAAAAGGAGAAATACAACATGAGTAAAGTATGATGTGAAATAAATTCGTGCAGTGATGTCAAGAATGATGAATAATCTATTCTTACCTTGTATGTTTCAATTTTAGGGATGTTTATTCTATATGATCAAAATGAGAAGGATAAGTAACAAGAAGTAAGTAGTAATGAATGAGGGGATAAGAGAAAACAATGGCTTTCAGTAATGCATAAATTTGTTTTTAGAAGTGTAATTTGTTGAAGGTATAATGAGGGATGTAAATTGGTTCTACGTATGATTTCAGTGTACTTGAGAAAGCAATATGTTAATTAAAGGTGTCTGATAGTTGTAGTCATTCATATCATTAATCCATCTTAGTATTGCACAATTGTGGTATGGTGATATGGGTTGATTGATGATGGAACAAATGGAGGGTTACCCTGAATAAGGTACTCTTACCTATTCAATCGTATGAATAGAAGGGATAATAACCATATTGTATTGATATGTAACCCTAATGAGGTATAGCTTGTTATACCTAGCTTTAATATAACCAAGTGATAGAAATTGGGTATGAATATTCCTTGAATGACTAATACAATCATGGAGTACTATATTACTGCTGTTGAAATCCTAGTATGCTATAACTAGATGGTTACACCTTGATATATGTGTAGGTTCATACTTGAGAATAGTATGGAATGTGATGGTGATGCTTCACCTTATGCATCCATGATCCAATGGGGATGCCGTGAGTAAAGGTTTGGGTATAAGTGCTAATTAGTAGCATTAATATAATTTATTTTGTTGAACCTAACTCTAATACAAATAGATAAAGATGAGTATTCATGTTTGACATTCTTATATGATGGAATGATGGTGGAATAACCTCCTTAATATGATCATAACCTTAATATGTTAATTGGTAGTTATGATAGACACATGGTTGATACTTTCTTATGCTAAATATGTGCATTATGAATATGATGAGGGTTAATAATATCTAGATTCCTTGCATGTTGATGTAATAAAGGAATGTTCTTAATGTTAATATAGCCCTACTGTGAGTATTTATGAATAATACCTAGCTCATTAATGTAATATTGTGTTGATCTGGTGTATTATATGTAAGTAATGTTGTTGAGCTTTGTTATAAGGCATGCAAAGATAATGATAATCTTACATGGAATAATATGATGGTCTTAATGACCTTAGGGCATGGTTGAGCCCTGGATGAGGTGTAATCCTCTTGTGTTGATAAGGGTTAATACCCTGTGATATTGTGAAAATGATTTATATCTTATGATAGTATGATGACTAGTGTGGTCTCATGAATGGCAAGTGAATAACACCATGTGATGATGAGATGAGCAATTATGTTTCACACATTTAATATCTTTTAAAAGTTGTGATTTGAAGAGGAACAAATGACTCAATGTTGTAAATAAAACTCTAGACTGTAGTATTCGAAAGCTTAAAAAGAGAGAGATACCCTTAGCAAAGATTCTTTGGAGGAATCATGGTGTCTACTTGGAAAGTAGAATCAGAGATGATTAACAAGTATCATTTCCTCTTTTAGAAATTTTGAGATGAAATTTTTATTAGAGGGGGAGAATTGTTACAACTCATTCCTAGCTTTGCTGGTAATCCTAGAGTTTTAAGACAATCTTAATGCTTGGCATAATTTTGTTAGTAATATTCTATTTTTTGCTTTATATTAACTTTGGTAGCCTTAAATACTTGTTTGGGCAACTCATAATCATCACTTAAGCATACTATAAAGATCCAAGTTGGAGTTAATATAGCATTAACCCATACATGTGGCTAAAGACATATGGAAAGTCCCATAAAACACCTCATGCTTGAACTTTTTCTATATATAGCCATACATACCCCTTTCCCAACTCACAAATTCGAAACTCTTGGTCTCCGTTTCTTTCCTCTAGCTTAGAGAATAGTTCCTTTTGTATTTGGCCACGAAGTTGCTGACCCAAGGTAATAGAGGGAGCCTACCTTGGTGAAGAAGGCTCATATGGTATCCAAATTGATCTATTAGGATTTCTTAAGATCCTCCTTGGTGATTTTAACCAAAACTAGTAAGAATCCTCCTTCCCTTCCCTATTTTCATATGGATAGTATTTCTCACACCTTCCTCCAGGTCGGAATCATGACCTTCCATGATAAAACTCCACTAAGAACCCTAAAACATCTCATCTCCATGCTCTTTTTCTAGGGTTTATCACCTCTAAGTTGAGAAGGAGATCTTTGTTCAAGAAAGGAGCTAGGAATGGAGCAACCAGACCTTATAAGCTCGGGATTATTGCTGTTTGGGCCTTATTATCTTCCCTAGGTATGAGCTTCATAACCCCCTTCCCATATATTTCTTATTACATGCTTAAAACTCATGATCTTATGTTAAAAATTGACGATGTGTCGATTTCTAATTGGTCAATTTTCAATAATTCATAACTTTTGATTCGTTTGTCCAAAAATTAAAGTAAAATATGTTCTGAACTCAGAAAACATGTTATTTTTAATAAAAATATTTCCAAGTATTGTTTTTCAGTTTGTTCGAAAATAGTTTTTAGAAAATGAATTAAATACCTAAAAATCACCAAAAATACACTTTAACCTTCATAACTGCAATATATGCAAAATTATACGTTTTCTTAATCAGAAAAACCTAACTAAGTTAGTGGTGATATTTTTGAGGTCTGAATCGAGGTTTTGTGTAAAAATTTCATATATTAGGGTTCAACTTTTTAATGTATATATGTTATTCTAATACATGAATATGGAATTGGAAATAGGACAAGTAGACCTTGATTTCAACTAAAGGTTTGGAAAAGAGGTTAATAGGACTCTAAGTAAGAGGTATGTGCAAACCATCTTCATGTATGTGCTATGTATGTGCAATCCCTATTTATGTATGTGCATTTACACCTTAAGTTGGGAATAATTGTGCCTTAACCTATTCTTATATAATGAGGCTTTATTAAACCCTATTTCATATACTCTTGAATCTTTTGCTATACATGCCTCATAAATCAGTTTCAGAATGTTATTCTTGGGTTTTGGAACCCCACCATCAAGTTGTAATTATATGATGATTTATCTTGCCACTTTATGATTTCTTGAGTATGATGATTTATTTGGCTATTTAACTATAGTAGTGGTACTTATGTACAACCACCCACAGAGGGTATGTAAATAATCACCCTGGGGAATGTCTTATTCTCCCCATAATATTGTAGGTGACTGGGAATGTCTTATTCTCCCCTCACCTAAGGTTAGAGGTCTGGTAGGTGCCTCAACCCTACTTACTTAAGTAGACATATTAATTTACATGCAAAACCTTTATTTACATTTGTTATTGGCAAGTTTCCTTATTTAAAGCCTCATACTCTTGATGTCTCATCTTATGATGAATCCCTAGAAAGATTCACTTTTTATATTTATATTTTCACCTTTAGTATAGCTTAGTGATACATACTTTTTCTTCCCTTTTCCTTTTTGCTAGGTGCTTTACCAACCACCCAGATGTGGAGCAAGGCGTTGGATAAGGCATGAAGATCTTAGTGTTGCCATGGACTTAGCTGATGGATATGTTTCTTGGAGGAAAAAGTGGAGTAGTCTAGATTTCCCTCTACTTAGATCCTCATTTTGTATAAAGCATGTACACCCATATTGGGGAAATTTTTATGTACACTTTATTTAGATTGAATATAGTCAAAATTTTATCTTCCGCTGCTATCTAAATTGAATTTTGTTTACCATTGTTATTAGTAGAGAGGTGGATTGATTTCACTTCTTTACAGTTATGCCCTTTTTAGAAATCATGTATTGAGGACCACGACCGACGCTGCGTCGATACCGTGACCCACGGTCTACACCATGACCACGATGCTGCATCGACACTGCGACCGCAAAGCTGCGTCGACACCGTGACCACAGTCTACACTGCCCAGGACAACAAATCGTAAAACAATTTTATCTCGAGGTATACTTATCTGTTTTCAATGAAATGAAGTGCGTTGGAACCACGATTCAATCCTCTATCATCCCATACATCTTTATCAATGAGAGGGCGACTTGGAAGGTGATTTATGGGGCGATGTTTGGGGAAGAACGTGAAGAACGACAGAAATCCAAAAGGTTTGTTATAGATTCAACTTGGTAAGTAGTTTTAATCGTGGATTCCTCCTTCTCTTCCCTCCCCTTGATCGAGACCCTTGATCCAGTGATCTTGAGGTTTGGATTAATCTCTGAACTTCGTCTTCTACCTTCAGCAGACCTCGTTTAGGGCTAAAAGGAAGAAGAAACGGCAAATTTTGATAGAGTCTTTCTATGGATTCGAGATCTTCAGAGATACGTTATGTTTTTAAGGTGTTTTCACACCTTAGGGTGAGTGGGTACTTCCTTTAAACAGTAGATTGTATGAAAATGAGTTAAATCATCAAACATCTTCAATTGCTTAGTATGTGAGTACAAACCCTAAGTTGCCTTTTGATCTAGCTTTTGCAAGATGATATGAAATGGATTATTTCTCTATTGTGATGAATTTCAGATTATGAAATTATATTAGAAATGATTGCAATCCATCTAAATGAGAAATTTTGAAGTAATTGTAGAGGTTACATGAATATACTAAAAACTAAGATTTTTGGCTATGACTGAAATTGTTGTATAATTGAATAAAGAAGTTGCCTAGTTGAATCTCCTTAGTTATGAATGATTGTTTTATTTGTATGCATATTACATATATGTCAGATAAGATCTTGCATTTCATTTGGCATGGAAACCCTAGTTCATTTTATTACAGGGTTTCATATATATATATATATATATATATATATATTCGATTATATGTGAACTACTGAGAGCAATTCTTATTGAATGATGTTATGATGTATTCAATCCTTATGTGAGTTATGTGATAAGTGAATGAGGTAAATGAAACCCTAATGATAGGGTGTTCAATAAAACAAGTATTGTGATTTCAATGTTTCTCAACTTGAGATGTGGTGATGCTTAACAGTTCAGTTGTGGTATGTGTTATCAAATGATTTATGAAATGAATGGTTTACAAAGCTGAACAAAGATACATTGATGTGATGATTGAATTGTGAAATTAAAGAGTGAATTAGACATGTAGATGTCCCGAACACTGTAGAATCCTCACAAGATGAGGCCTCAACTGTGAGGAGGAAACAACTTCCCGACTGGAGGTAGTCCAGATCGAGGTAAGCTGGAGCACACCAATAGGGTGCGGGGGTTTTGACTAGTAGGATAGACTCCTTATAGTTGTGTGGTACCCAACACCAATCGGGGATGCCGGTGGTACCTGTGTAACATGTTGAGTGATCAGTGGTCAGTAGGTCCACTGATGCACAATAAGCATGAGGGCTTGACTCACCACCTGAGTACCCAGGTTGAGAGGTGGAGTCTGATATATCCAGCTGCTCCCATTAGTCGCCGAGAGGTAGATGTGCTGAGGCCCACTACAGACGGGGTCTTACTCAAGATATAGGCTTAGGAACCCGCACATGCTTCTAAGCCTTGTACAGTGAGGTCGTAGCTTGCTACGATTCTTTCACATGTTGTGGTACACCTCATGTGGGTTCAGGGCATAATAAGATGAGTGAGAGGTTAAATAAGTGTGCGCAGTTATTCAATTATCCTTTGTAAGTTTCTGAGTTATTAGTTCTCTTTGAGATTAATCAAGCATGTTCATATATTGATTCACTCTTGTAGACATCTAGAGTATTGACCGGCCTAAATCGCACGTCCAAAATTGGAGGCAGATTTGAGGTAGTCGAGCTTTTACATTTATAAACCCGAATCCTTCTAAGCCCCGGCAACTTTGCTCACGGGGTCGAAGTAGTCATACGGGGTCGAACACAGGGACAAGGGGGTAGTGTTGAGAACCATAAATCGACACGCTACACTCCAGTAGGTATAAAGAGATATAAATTCCCGAAAGGGAACGGTAAGATGTCACGAAATAAACAAGAAAACTATCTCCAAATGGAGCTACAAGAGAGATTTAAGGTTTTAGTCATTTAGCAGTTTTTAGGGGTTTTCATGCAACATAAGCAGAAAGATAAAGACTAGAACTCAGGCAAGGTTCGGAGGATAAGACTGTAGTAAAACAAGCGGTAGCGGTAACACCATGCACCCCTCCTCTCAGAGCAGGTACCTCCAACCTCTACATCAACACCCCTCTCGAGGTTGCTGGGCTTCAGTTAGAGTGGAATGTTATAGAAAACATCTCCGTTCCAGGCACTCTCGTACTCCAGAATCGGACCAAACGCTAGAGTCGCAACACAACTCTCGAAGTTGTTGCGACGGGAAAACGGTTCGGTAGCTAATCGAAATGCGATCCAAATCATGCAAGCTAGGGTTCAGATATTAAACAGAGCAGTCATCCAACATTGTACACCAAGCATAGAGCAACAAGTAATTGAATCTTTCCATTTCCATAAACATTTAAAGGTCTTAATTCATTGCATAAACATAGAATTAAATAACAGAATTAAAAGATAGGTGTCGCCTCCTTGATGTAGAACGGCGACAGGGTGCTGTAGCTCTCCTGCCCGATATCGGTCAGAGGCCTAGCCCGATACAGAGGTGTCGGGCGACACACCCTCTCGGGCGGCACGCGCCAACTGGCGACTGCATCGGTCAAGGGCTCTGGCCGATAGGCTCATGTCGGACGACACACCCTCTCGGGCGGCACGTTCGATAGACTAAGCGTATCGGGTTGATATCGTGTCGGGCTAAGCGCTAAGCATTATTGATGTCGGTCACTTGTGTCGGGCAGTGATGTCGGCCGGTATCGGCCAGCAGTGTCGCCCAGGACGGTCCTAAGTGAACTGTCCCCTCCCTCTCAGGATGAGGAGAAGCTCACCTAGTGTCGCCCGAGACGAACACTGGGGCACGATACGGGTGCTCTCAGAGTTTCCTCGCTCAAGCTCCCAACTGTCTAACTGTCAGTTGTCTGAATGCGAGCTGTGCGAGCCGTCTTTTTGGCTCCCTGTAGCTGCTATTTATAGTCAGCTAGTTGGTGGGAAGACATGGTGCTCGAAGCGCCACGTAGCTCCCTTGTACGCCGGTCGATGGAGATGGACGGCCGATACAAGCATTTCTCGGCGCAAGGTGCTGGCTATTGGTCACGTGGCGGGCGACACACCTACAGGTGGGTGGCTGTGTTGCCCGACGAGCTGGGTCGTCGAGGTGGCTTTGACTCCCTGTCGGGTAGAAGGTGTGTCGGCCGGCACGTTCTTGTCACGCGACATCTCCTCGTCGAGCATCTTTGTGTCGCCCAGCCCGTGTCGGGCAGAGGCTGTATCGGGCATCACGGAGGCCGAGACGGGTCTGGACTTATTCATGGGCCGTCCATCTCCATCGACCGGCGAGGAAAATTTTGTAAAAGATAGGAAAATCGGAGTAAGAGCATTGCTTGGCCAATTATTGCGAAAATGCTAATAAAATAGAGGAAAATAGCAGAAAAAGGGCAGTTTTGATAACAAAATAAAGGGCAAAAACGTCACAAAAATTGATGTTATCAACTCCCCCAAACTTAGCATTTTGATTGTCCTCAATCAATATTTAAACTATATTTTTGTGATGCTTCTTTTTGCTCGGATAACTTTCAGGCCAAGAGGTAAAACAAGTGTAGTAATGCCTTTAGAGATAATGCTGCTTCACTCAAACAAAAGACTACGCGTTTCCTATCCTTATTATTTCAATAAAATTTTTCTCTACAGCTTCAGTGAGACTTTGTTGTATGATTCCGAAGTTAGCTTACGCACCAAACAGCTTTATTTTCGGGGCAGAAAGTTGTGTATAGGGTAGGCTAAGGCTTTTTTGGTTTTTCATTCTTGTTTCCCATCAGTCCATCTAAGTAAGGGTCCGTTAATGGGCAAATGGTCCCTGCAGTCCAAGCCAGTTGGCTTTAGAGCAGTGATTTCACATCCTACGTACCACTGCCCCAGATCTACCATGCCTAAAGATGGGTAATTTTGGAAAACAAGAGGTGTATATATATATATATATATATATATATTGGGATTTTGTTGGGTGAGGGAAACAAAGAGATTTCCGCTGTTTGGGCAGCTTTTTCCTTCTCCATACTTATCTCTTAGCTGTTCGCGAGATTATTATATTTTTGAAATTTTTGACATGGCAAAGTATACTCTTTTGTTCGTTTGGAGCAGCATTATCAAAAAGATATAACAGGACTTGCATTACATTTAGCACAAAGAAAATAAACTTTGCAAAAAGTAACAATAGTTTTTTTTTCATTATTATTACAGCAACTTTGTACATATGCATAGGGGTGATATAGAAAAAAGAAATTTTCAAAATTTTTAAAATTTTGGTATGAAAATGTATATGTACAAAACTGAAAGTGTATATGTACGTAAGAGAATAATGAATATGGGACAAAAAGAATGAAAGAACAAAGTGGAAGAGGAAGGAAATTTGTACCTCCCTCACTGGAACATGGTACCCCCCAAACTTACTCCAAACTCTGTCCCCAGAGTTGTGAAGTAGATAAGGTGAGGTGATGTTTATTCCAGTGAGGTCACGCCTGCGTTAGAGAGGAGCTCCCACACATATTCTCCTCGTTTGCTGTGGTATCCTATGTGTTGGAGCTGGTCAGGCGTCGCTTCATTTGCCATCCACTCCAGGACGAAAATGCCACAGTTGTTGGATAAGGCAACTTGTTGCGGACTGCGGTGGCAGAACTGGAGTCCGTGCCATGTGCCTCCCTGTATGTTCAGGAATGGATCGATCATCTTTGACACTTCGTCGTAATATTTTTGAACTATGCGTTCGACGGGAGTCAAAGGTTCCGATGTACACGACACCAGATGATTCTTGTTGCTGTCCGAGCTGTTGTAGAAAATGCCAGCTCGTTGCCGAGTGTACATCGCCAGGAGCATCCAGTGATTGTAATGCACGATAGGCAGAAAGATAGTGCCTGCAATGCCTTCCTTCAAATCTTGCAGGAAGATCTGCTTCGCTCCAGTTTCGTCGGTGAGGCAGATATCATTGAAGAGAAAAGGGTGGGCTATGTATGTATGTTTTAGCTTTGGCTGTATATATTGGATGTAAGCTGCTGCAACTGATACAGTCAAGCACCCCCCTTCCTTTACCATGTCCCTTAGCTCATCTTCTAGGACTAAGACGTCTCCTGCCTGAAAAGCAACGTCTGATGGGGATGAATCAGCAAGCTTCTTCTGGATGATGTCGACCTGCTCCTGTGTGAGAGTCGTACACGAAAAACGGTCAAAATTTTTGATCAGCTCTTCAGAAGCCTCGGGCAAAGCAGTGTCTTCCCTCTCGTGCACTTTCTTCAGGATTGCTAGCTGCTTGCCCGCCCCATGAATCTCGGGGGCTATATCTTCTTCTTTTCCTTCTTGGCTGCTGGATCGTGAAAAAGAATCTTCTTCTACATCACTATACAGCAGCTCCTCCGGCACACCTGCATCCCGGAAATAGCATTTGTCCTTGATCAGGAGCATGGCGTAGATGCCCCTGCGTTGATAGTAGCACCTGATCCTGAGGATTCCCAAATTCCCGACACCATTGAGCGCTTCAATGGCCCCCAAGATGGCGATGGCGCTGTTTCCGCTCCCCTTTTCTGCTGGTTGGGGAAGGTTTCTGATAACGTAGTGGTTCCAAGGCCCTTGAAGACGTTGGATTCCCTCCTTTAAAGCTCGTAGCAGGCGTATTGGCAGACGTCTCAGCACTCTGTCCTCTGGGCGGCTGAAATTACCCCCAGAGCGTGGTACTTCATCATCGCTGCAGCACAGCAGCTGAACGTCGCGGTTTCTGATGTCCGCCATACAGAGAAACCACACGTTGTGATGCTTGTACGGGGCCAACACCAGATTTGGCTTATGTTCTTCAACATATTGCAGCATGTCGACCACCACACGAGAGTCTAAATCTCCCTTCATCAGCCTTCTCACCAAAGTCGGGGCGGCTGTGTATATCTATCTCCGACCTATCCTGCTGTCGATGTTCTCGATCATTACGTTCTCCAGGACCCTAAACACTCGCTTGCCGACCACAGCCGGCGTGCGGAACATCTTCCGAAGATCTCCCCGTCATAGGGAGAGGTAGCAGTCGTTCCAGACGACTTCTTCTTCATTACCCTGCGACCTCAAGACCGAATTCAGCAGCTTCTGGTCTCTGATCGTCAGGTTCCCAATGGCTCTTCTATCAAAATCAGCCATCTCGAATGATGGTATCTCGGACGGCTCACGGAATCTGTCTGCAAATGACCACTTTCCTCGGGGTGGATGTCTGTTATTTACAGTCTAGACATCCCCCACTTCTCCTTCGGACTCATCCGATGAGTCTCCCCCGATGTTGGTATCTGCGTTATCATCTTCCACTTCATTTAGGGGGATGTAGAAGTTGGTGTCTCCCAATCCCAAAGAGCTCTCCCGTTTGCTAGGAGACCCTTCGGCAGATCCTTGTTGTGTCCCCTCTCCGTGCGTTGATGATTGTCTTCTGGAGGAGGATTGGGAGGAGGACGCTGTTCCCGAAGAGGAACCTGAAGAAGATGGACTATGGTTCCCACTGGGAGGGGACGACGACCGTCTCGGCTGCCTTTGGCGCGGATGATCCTAGCTCCTGTTCATCCTCTCCTCGATCATGTCGAGTCGTTGGAGGACTTGCTGCATCACTGCATTCAAGGCCTCCAGTCCACCGGGTATGACCGCAAGAGTCAGCAGCTCGCCCTCTTGCTTATTCAGCCTGACCTCGTGGCTGTCCTGCTTATCTTGAAAAGATGCAAGTTTGTGTGTTAGGGAAGCGCAAGTAGCAGAGTTGGTGGTTTTTACCTCCCACAGATTGTCGATTTCATCTCCGAGCATCTTTCCAAGCGACGGAGGGGGTCCGGTGGGTCTCCCTTCCGTCCTTGCGATATCTAGTCCGCGTGAAGGTCCACCTGGAGAGGTGGAATCTATGAAGATCGTTCGCAATCCAGATGACTTTAGGTGGGGCGTCGGCACTGTTTCAGGTGTCGCCGCTTTGCCTTCTCTTCTGACTGGGGACGGTCGTGGTGAGGACAGACTTTGCTCCACCTCTGCACTATCGGCGGTCTCCTCGACCGTTGCAGGCGGGGACTTCGGCGGCAGCGAGGGTGTCCTTTCGAGCTCCCTTCTGATCTCCTCGGACATTCCGATGTTGTTGCTCTGCTTAGGCTCCTCTCGCGCCTCTGCAGCTTTAGAAATAGGTCTGGGAACTGCGGCCGTCTCTTGCACGGAAGATCCCAAAGTTTCTATTCCAGTGACCTCAACGATCACCGGTACCTTCTTAACCGCCACCGTTGTTGCTGGTACGGTGGCTGGTATAGTAGGGGCAACGACAACTCGATCAGCAGTTGTCGTCGGAAGTTCTGGAATGGGCCTCTCTGTGGTCCTGGTCGTGGTGACTGTGGCCGTGCCATCTGCTATGGCTTTGATCTCGGCGGCGGTGAAGACCAACTTCTCGATGTCATAGTCGGCACAGCGAGGGAGGGGAAGGAGTATGTCCGTCCTTGAAAACTTGTAGAAATTCCTCCCCCTCTCCTTCCTGATGATGTTGGTTCTCATCAGATATTTGGTATCGAACACCTCTTCGCCCGGCGTTCTTGTATGTCTACGAGGCTCGAATGGATACCCGAGCCCCACTGCGATGAGGCTGATGATGCTGCCCATGCAGTATTCCTTGGTAGCGTCCTTCATTGGGTGGAACCTATTCATTAAGAACCTACCGAGGTTGATTGTTCGACCCTCCATAATGTGCCACATGATGTGGAGCTCCTCCGTGTAGATGCTGCTGGATTCGTTCTTGCTGAATAGCAAGCAGGCCACTAGTTTGTGCACGATCCTCCAGAAACAGGAGTGCACTGCCACGACCTTCACTCCCGGCTTGAATGAAGATTCGCCGGTGAGCTTCCCCCAGAACTCCACGGGGTTGAACCCATCACCCTCGGTGATCCTTTCACCGTTGTTCATCCTATTAATCTCCTCCTCGCTGGAAGAAAAGATTCTGTTTAAGTCCTTCTCGGAGATGGTATGCTCCGAGTTGTACAGCCTGGCCTGAAATCTGTCTGGCCCACCAAACTTTTCTCTCTCTGCCGTTGAATTCTTCACTCGGCAGAGGGAGGACATGAATTCCATGGTCAGTTTAGTGTACGAGGCCATCCGTTTGAAGCAAATCTTCTTTAGTCCGGCCTCCGCAAGGACGCTCTTCAGACTCTTCTCGATCCCAAGCTCATCAAATGAGAACCTGTGGCAGAACCTGCTCGGCTTGTACTGCTTGGGCACCAACTCAGCATAGCGATGAGCATGCTCTTCGTCTCTTGGCTCGAAACTCTCCCAAAAGGTTTCTGGGATTTCTGCTAGTGGTGTTGGTGCGGCTGTGGGCTGTGCCGGTGTTGGTGCAGGAGTTGCAGCTTGTCCAACCCTCGCCTTCTTCTTTGCCCCCGACGTCCCAGGTTGTCCTGGGTTCGGGCGCTTAGGTCGGGCCGCCTGCCCTTCAGTAGCAGTTTCAGGATAGATCCTCCTACCCTGCTCGTCAACTGGGACAGTGGTAATCTTAGTGCGGGCCATTTCTGTAAGTCAACAAAAGATAACACCCTGATTAATTAAGCTGGCTTTTGAAAAAATAATAAAGAGTAAACGTTTGGCCCGGTATAGTCTATACAAAACTGCCCGACACTCCTGTATCAGACGACACATTGGTTTCAAAGGTGAAGCCCTGTGCCCGAAACAGGAGATGGGAATCTCCTGATACGTTTTCATGAAAGAAGAGCAGCGTGTCGGACGATAAGCGAAATCAGGCGATGCGATGCAACATCGGGCGACACTGCTATCGGCCGACATGGGGTATCGGTCAACATGAATCAAAGATACTTTGCACGATACCCGTATCGGTCGATACACCTGCTCAGCGAGGAAAACTTGAGACCGATAAACTTTTAACAAGAAAGAAATCGCATCGGCCGACACGGTCTGTCGGGCGGCAAGCCTGTCGGGCTATACCTTGTTGTGATCGGAGCTTGTCGGGCGACATAAGAGGTTCAGCAGTCTCGCACGACATGGGAGCTAAAGCATAGGATTCTCTCGCTCGACACAGGAAAGAGAAAGCAACAAAGCAAGGAACCCGACACGGTAAATCTCGTTTTCCTTTTATAGTAAGTAAATAGTGAAACCCGGGACGCACGTCGACCGATTGCTTCAAAACATAAGTCGACAACCCAACCGTCGGCGGGACTATTGCGCTTCACAAAGCCCACCGCCCGATAAGCGTGCACTCAAGGCGCCGGTTGAGTTGCCTCCTGTGATATCGTGAAGACAAAACTGTTTAAGCTGCGGCTGATGAGTAAAACATCATTGGCCTAGGACTAAGCTCCTGGCCTCAGATGGTATTACCCATCCCGGAAAGTAAAACTAAGGTGGTGGCCCATAAAAAAAAGAGTCAGTGCATGTGGCGCATACACT
The DNA here is from genome assembly GCA_963693085.1 of Alisma plantago-aquatica. Taxonomy (NCBI): domain Eukaryota; kingdom Viridiplantae; phylum Streptophyta; class Magnoliopsida; order Alismatales; family Alismataceae; genus Alisma; species Alisma plantago-aquatica. The sequence goes on from OY856409.1 coordinate 1,762,942,488, forward strand.
ATCTCGGGCCTTATTACATACCAAATGTTTGTAGTGTTTGTCTTGCAAGAAAGTAAAATGCAGTCCTATTCTAAGAAAGAAAAGAAAGCTCAGGTTGCCTCCCGAGAAGTGCTTCATTTTTCGTCTTCAGCTGGACGTCTTTGGCCTTCTCTTCACCTTCTGCCTCTTCGGTCACTGCCATGTTCTCTTTGCTGGTTCGGTATTTGATGGAATCTTTCCTGACGGGTTCTTCACAACTTCGGCAAGTTGAGCCAGCTGCTAGTCAATCTGGCGTTGATGCGTCTGCATATCTGCCAGCTGAGCCTGCAATGAGTTCAAAACACCGGAATTTGATAGAGCGCTCTGGGCTAGCTGATTGTTGATCGTATCTTGTTTCTTTACAAAATCAAACAGCTGCCCTACTACATTTGCTTGGCTAGCAGCCTGGTTCTGACCTTCTTCCTTGGAAGTTCCCTGGTTTTTACCCTATCCTTGGAAGTTACCTTTATTCTGCGGGAAAGGGGCATTCCTGGCATATTGACATGCTCCTCCCCTCTTTTCAAAAGCTTGGGTAGGCTTAGTCGAGTTATACAGCTGATGAGAGTTCTCCGCCGCATCCTTGTTTCCATAGTTGAAGCCTGGGTGGTCGGGTCTTCTAAAGTTTACAAAAGAAACATTTTCATTCTCTTCTGTCTCGGACTCTGTATCGCTGGTTGCCTCTAGCCAGGTGTAGATGCAATTATCCACCCCGTGACCGCCTTCTCCGCAGGTTACACATTTCATCGCTTTTTCTACATGTTTCTTTCCTTTACCTCCAGCCTCTCTCAACTGTTTCACATCTGTGGCAATCCTTTGAATCTGTGAGGTGATTGCCTCCAGTGCCTTTGATTCAATCGAGGACCCTTCTCCAACCTTCTTTATCGGCCCTCTATCGGACCGATCGAAATCAGCGTCGGCCATCAACTCTGCCATATTCTTGATGATCAGCTCCGACTTCTTGGCCTTCTTCCCCAGGTAATCACTACCTGCTGCTGCGTTCAGTGATACCCTATTTTCGGGGGTCAAACCATTGTAGAAGGTGGTTATGAGGAAACCCCTCTTGTAGTTGTGATGGGGGCATTCCCGGAGGTACTCCTGGAATCTCTCCCAGGCATCATGCAGGCTTTCACTCGGCTTTTGCGTGAAAGAAGTTATCTTCTGTCGATTCCGGACTGTCCTTTCTGTGGGGTAGAACTTGTTCACAAAGGCATCGGCTAACGCCCTCCACCCGTTCAAGGATTGGTGGGGTACCCCAAGGTAACAGGACAACTCCTTGTCTTCTAGTGAAAAGATGAACCCCTTACAGTATATCACTTCTTGGGGGACCCCTCTCATCTTGATGGTATCACAGATATTCTTAAATGCATCAAGATGATGATACAAATTATCATACTTGGAGTTCCCTCTAAAACTTTTATTCTGAATCATGGATATCACGGATGGCTTGAGCTCGAAATTGGTTGCATTGAAACGTGGGACTACGACCGGGCATCTAGAGTGGTTGGCCTTCGAGGACGCCAACTCCCTGAGCATCTTCTCCTCTTCCTCAGAGTCTTCGCTGTCACTATCCTCCTGGTGCCGTTCCTGCTCGTGGTTTCTTCTGTTTTGCCGGTGGCGACGTCTGTTACGATGGTGATTTGTCTCAGATTGATCCCTTTCTGGATCTTCCGGCTGGTCGTTTCCGTCGTATCGGCCGTCGTCGTCAGGAGGAGGCGAGTTTTCCCTATCCCGCCCTGGGCGTTTGCCTTCAGATGGGGGTGGCTCAGCCCGGGGAGGCATGACGGCTGGAGTAGATGCTCAGACGAATTGGGTATCCTCTCCTTGAGGTACCTACATAATTATTCACAAAGAAAATCGAGTTCAAAAAATTAAATTTTTATTTTAAAGCAAAGTATAATGCTACGAAAAGAAAAAGGAAAAAGAGTGCTGTCAAGCTTATCTCTAAGCTTGAGGCACAGGAGTGTAGTTAGTGGATTTAGGTTCGTCTTACAATACCGCTATTGCCTTGTCCCCGACAATGACGCCAAAAAGTTGACCGGCCTAAATCGCGCGTCCAAAATTTGAGGCGAATTTGAGGTAGTCGAGCTTTTACATTTATAAACCCGAATCCTTCTAGGCCCCCGCAACTTTGCTCACGGGGTCGAAGTAGTCATACGGGGTCGAACACAGGGACAAGGGGGTAGTGTTGAGAACCATAAATCGACACGCTACACTCCGGTAGGTATAAAGAGATATAAATTCCCGAAAGGGAACAGTAAGATGTCACGAAATAAACAAGAAAACTATCTCCAAATGGAGCTACAAGATAGATTTAAGGTTTTAGTCATTTAGCAGTTTTTAGGGGTTTTCATGCAACAGAAGCAGAAAGATAAAGACTAGAACTCAGGCAAGGTTCGGAGGATAAGACTGTAGTAAAACAAGCGGTAGAGGTAACACCCTGTACCCCTCCTCTCAGAGAGGGTACCTCTAACCTCTACATAAACACCCCTCTCGAGGTTGCTGGGCTTCAGTTACAGTGGAATGTTACAGAAAACAGCTCCGTTCCAGCCACTCTCGTACTCCAGAATCGGACCAAACGCTAGAGCCGCAACACAACTCTCGAAGTTGTTGCGACGGGAAAACGGTTCGGTAGCTAATCGAAACGCGATCCAAATCATGCAAGCTAGGGTTCGAATATTAAACAGAGCAGTCATCCAACATTGTACACCAAGCATAGAGCAACAAGTAATTGAATCTTTCCATTTCCATAAACATTTAAAGGTCTTAATTCATTGCATAAACAAAGAATTAAATAACAGAATTAAAAGATAGGTGTCGCCTCCTTGATGTAGAACGGCGACAGGGTGCTGTAGCTCTCCTGCCCGATATTGGTCAGAGGCCTAGCCTGATACAGAGGTGTCAGGCGACACACACTCTCAGGCGGCACGCGCCGACTGGCGACTGCATCGGTCAAGGGCTCTAGCCGATACGCTCATGTCAGACGACACACCCTCTCGGGCGGCACGTTCGATAGACTAAGCGTATCGGGTTGATATCGTGTCGGGCTAAGCGCTAAGCATTATTGATGTCGGTCACTTGTGTCGGGCAGTGATGTCGGCCGGTATCGGCCCACAGTGTCGCCCGGGACGGTCCTAAGTGAACTGTCCCCTCCCTCTCAGGATGAGGAGAAGCTCACCTAGTGTCACCTGAGACGAACACTGGGGCATGATACGGGTGCTCTCGGAGTTTCCTCGCTCAAGTTCCCAACTGTCTAACTGTCAGTTGTCCGAATGCGAGCTGTGCGAGCCGTGCGAGCCATGTGAGCCGTCTTTTCGGCTCCCTGTTGCTGCTATTTATAGTCAGCTGGTTGGTGGGAAGACATGGTGCTCGAAGCGCCACGTAGCTCCCTTGTACGCCGGTCGATGGAGATGGACGACCGATACAAGCATTTCTCGGCACAAGGTGCTGGCTATTGGTCACGTGGTGGGCGGCACGCCTGCCGGTGGGTGGCTGTGTCACCCGACGAGCTGGGTCGTCGAGGCGGCTTTGACTCCCTATCGGGTAGAAGGTGTGTCGACCGGCACGTTCCTGTCGCGTGACATCTCCTCGTCGAGCATCTTTGTGTCGCCCAGCCCGTGTCAGGCAGAGGCTGTATCGGGCGTCAGGGAGGCCGAGACGGGTCTGGACTTATTCATGGGCCGGAATCGGCCTTATTGCACAAAAGCAAGGAAAATTCTGTAAAAGATAGGAAAATCAGAGTAAGAGCATTGCTTGGCCAATTATTGCGAAAATGCTAATAAAATAGAGGAAAATAACAGAAAAAGGGCAGTTTTGATAACAAAATAAAGGGCAAAAATGTCACAAAAACTGATGTTATCAAGTATCCTGCCATATTTATGATTGTCAATGATTAGTTTCTTTAAAGATTACTACTGTTATAATTGATATCAGTCGCTCAAAAGTATATTTGTAATTATATCAATGTTTTAGACTGTTTCTTTGAAGTACTCATTCACTGAGCGAGTAGGCTCACCCCTCTACTCACAATTTTTAGGGAAACCACATGGACTTGAAGAAGGTTAAAGCATAAGAGTAGATCCACCACATGAGTTAAGTATGAGATTAGTTAAGTTCAGTCAGTCCCTGCCACTCTAGGTCCTTGTATAGATGTTAGAGAGTTATAAATGATGTTTTGTATCTTTTTTTCCTTAATAAGAGAGAATGTATCTGATTATCATGTCGTATGTACCTGTAAGAGTGAGAAATAGAATGAATGTATGGATGTGTATCATTAATGTTGAGATCATATTAGAGTAATCAAAGTTTAATTCTCTTGTAAAGTTTGTTTATGTGATTTGATGTGAGAAAATAAAGAGTTTGAAATAAAAAAAAGAAAAAAATGGGAGTGAACTTTGTATTTAGTATAATCCTCAAACTCATGCCCACATCTCATGATTAGTGGTAATCT